>APFE031667005.1:332204-352391 GCA_000404065.3 Pinus taeda
ATCCTCCATCTTGAGTTTCTACAACTCAAAACTCTAACCATTGAACTTCTCAATCTCTATCTTTCCGCTGCTTGCCATCTTCTTTCACCACCAGAATCGATCTTGCAGATCTCCCACTAAATAGGGTCTACCACAGGCCCGAGAGAAACCCCTCAACAACAAAGGCGTCCCCTTGAAGCCAAAACAACTCTGATACCATATGTAGGTTTTAACCCCGTACAAAAATTACCTGCATATGAATTTTTAAATCACAGGAAAAATAAAAATGCGAAAGCATAACACATAAAACACATATACATAGAGATTTCCCACTGGATCCCAAAACCGAGACTACCATCTTGATTTTTCATTTTTGTTCCTTTCAATGTTACAATACATATTTATACATGTCGAAGCATCCAATACCATGGATCGAAAACGATCGCGTCTAAAACCATGTGTGAAAATCATGAACAAAACCATAGGTGGGTCCGCCCAACCTAACATAGGGTCCAAAACCAAAACCCCATAAAGTGGGGTTACGGGTACCCCTCAAACCCCCTGTTAACTATGTGGAAAGAATATAACACAACCCAACACATGAATTTAATGAATATCTAGACTATGTTGTCTAATATTGTGTTTATGGTTGACATGTTAATAGTGTGTAATGCTTTGTTTCACTTGCCTGGTATTCCTAAGTGATGGAATGGGATATGAACTTAGTGGACTTATGTTTTTTTATTATAGGATATATAATTACTCTTACAATATTATCAGCATTGAATACTTGGATTATATTAGTGTTTGATATCATATACATGAATTACAATTATCTTGCATGTCCACCTGGGGTATGTTGATAATTTCTTAGATCATAAATAATGTACTAAACTATAGGTTTATGTATATTCATGTTTCTACGGATGAAAAGTGTAGTGTTGAATGTTTAAAGATAATATATTGTTTAACGATTGGATCATAATCCTCCTTGAGAAGACATGAAAACCTACATATTTATGATTAGTTATTTGGACAATTGAATATCTCTACACTTGTATACCAACTTATACATGGTCAGCAAAGTTGGCTAGCCTATAGGGCCTTCTCATACAACTTTTGATTTGTGTGGACTTGGATTTTAAGACTACATCCTCTCTCTTAAATTCTGAAGAAGTATTATCTCAAACCCTATGTTCATTACTATCTATCGCAAGGCATTTTGAGGGCCATGGTTATGGCTCTTGGACAAATTATCTTTGCAACTAGCAAGTAGGATTTTCCCTCTCATCATTTCCACTCATTGAGGTTTGAATTCGAAGACCTTGACCTCAAACTATAACACACCAGGGTTGGGCTCTTTTCCTTCTAGCCTTCAAAGCATTAAGCAAATAAGTGGGTCGATGGTCCCTAGTGCCAAAATTATCAGGGGTTGGCCCATTGGACTCTTGGCTTCATGGTCATAGAATTTGCAAAGTGGAATGGAACACTACTTACTATCTATCGCAAGGCATTTTGAGGGCCATGGTTATGGCTCTTGGACAAATTATCTTTGCAACTAGCAAGTAGGATTTTCCCTCTCATCATTTCCACTCATTGATGTTTGAATTCGAAGACCTTGACCTCAAACTATAACACACCAGGGTTGGGCTCTTTTCCTTCTAGCCTTCAAAGCATTAAGCAAATAAGTGGGTCGATGGTCCCTAGTGCCAAAATTATCAGGGGTTGGCCCATTGGACTCTTGGCTTCATGGTCATAGAATTTGCAAAGTGGAATGGAACACTACTTATTTCTAGTGTTATGGTTAACTTTGTATTGGGTGAATTGATATTAGTTAGGCTAATCTAGCCATGGTTCCAAAACAAAACTTCATCTTCACCCATCATCATGAGTTTTAGCATGTTGTGAATGTGATTTGGGTGTGCCGATGGACAGCCAAGTTGATCCAACCAAGGTCACATTTCATGTAACCGTATAGTCAGGCCACCACCTACCACCATAAATTGAATCATCGAGAACTTAAAGGGGTAATGGTGAAGATGAAAGGTGTGGTCTATCAAGTTTCTAATGTGGGAACCTTTCCCACTAGGAGACCATCCACCACCCATTTTTTGTTACTTTTTAGCTTCCATATGTGGTGGTTTGGAATGAGTTTGAGTACCACTTTGGCATGATGTGGAAAGTAAAGGGTCCTGTAGTAATAACATGGTAGTGCCACCAAGGCCTACTAGAGGCCATGTGAGTGCCACGTGGTGCCCAATGATGACCTCTTTTAAATGGCCAAAAATTCAAATAACTATGGATTTTGATTTGGAACTCGAATTGAGGTGAGAATTATAACACCAAAAATATCTCAACAACTTTGGTTTCATGATGATATCATATTTTAATTCCACAACTTTGAAAAAGAGCATTTTTGTAACCCCATATTTGTGACAGACTATGGAGGTTGGGTTAAGTCTTAAGTAACACCTCTCGCATCCTTGGACCAAGACAAGGGGGTAGGAGGGAGGTTACAAATTGGTAACAGAGCATGGTCTAACACTTGGATTGGATGAAACTTAAAAGAGAAAGTTAGAATCAAAGCGTAGGTTCAACATTTGACCTGAATAGGCTCGCACACAAATGATTCAAATTTATTCTGATAAATTATTTGTTATATATATATCTATATATATATATATATAATATTATTATAATAGATATATATAATATATATATATTTATATATATAATATTATATTATATATATATTATATATTATATATATATAATGACAGTTGACTCTTTAAATAACTTCTTGTATGGTTTCTAACCTTGATAAAATGTTGATTTCAAACCTACTATTGATATGGCTATGAACATGATGATATGCCATTTTTTATTTCTTTAAATATGTGACTAACATGAGTTCTAGATATGTGAACAACAAAAAATCAACATGCTTCATATTATCATGTCTAGGTTGGCATGAAAAGATAACAAGTTAATTTTTTTTTTCTTGATATAACTAACATCTATGTGTGTGTGATAGCACATAAGAAGATATAATTTGTAGCAAGGAATAGAGGAATGAACAACAGTATGGTCAGCACAGTATGTGCCAAAATCATCATGATAAAGAAGAGGAAAGTTCCCTCTCATGGAGTGGGTACTCTTAAGAGATTAAAATATAAGTTAAAGAGTTGCAAAGCATAGAATGAAAGACTCATTAAAAAGCAAGAAGAACAAGCAAAATTAAACACTATGTTGCTACAACACTTGATCCTTGAGTGCCCTAATAGACAATGAAAGAAGAATAGCTCATGTAAACTCCAAACATAGAAATAATAACCAATGATGTAGAGAGAGATGAGGAAGTGTTTTTGTGATCTCCCTAAAATACTGAAAAGTCATCTTAAGTGATTAAGAAATATTTTTGGGATCTTGAAGTTGTTGGGAAAGACTCTGATTAAAATTTTCTACATGTGCTAACTTGTGCTCTTATTTGGATATGTTGTGAATCGATATGTTTTTTTATTCTCATGTGCCATTAACTACATGTCTTTTGTCTTGTTGATTTTGAGGGTGATCATTCTTTTTGTTGTCCATCATGTGTTGTTGTTGTTTTTCGTTGTTCATTTTTATCTTTGTTCCCTTTGTGGTTTGGTATTGGTTTGATTCAATGAGTGTGGGAGAGGAAAGAAACTCATGGAGAAGAAATGAATAAAACCCAAATAGAAGTTCAAGCCCCTAAAATTATGTGCATGTGATGAATTGCATTAGAGGGCAGATGAGGATGATGGATCAACTAAGGGGGCCTGGATGGGTCCACATGAACAAAATGGACACCGATGTGACCGTTTTAAAAATTACATAAGAAGGGAGTTCCCTTAACCAAAATTACATTTGAATGATATGTATATTTTATATCTTATGAATATGTGAAAAATGAGAAACAAGATAAAGGTATAGTGATGTTATTTCAATTGGCAAGTCATTCATTTAAAACCATCATAGTAGGGGGATGATAAATTTAATTCTTAAATATGATGACTTCATGAATGGTATGCAAATAACAATTAGGACTTGCAATATTTTTGGTAATACATTGGGTTACCTAATGGATTCCATGCCACATGGAGGATCCATTGGGAAAGTGTACAAGCATGATCTCTTGTCAGTAACTACCATTATTAATGCACTAATGCTTATGCTTATGCTTATGACATTTATTGTGTGAATAATGAAAACAACAACAACTGAAATTTTACTCTAAAAAAATGGCATAGTAATAGCATGGAATGTGTGAATGTACGACACATGCTTGTCAAAATGAACATGCATAGGTTTGGGTGCATGGATGAAGACATGTTTGAATATGTAAACTTAATACATAATGAAAATGCTTATATGAAGTATCATTGAAACTTGTTGGCAGCTAAATTGATACAATTATGTCTAGAATTTGAGGTTGATATCATCTCAAGGACCATTAAATATTGCAACAGTAAGTATGCTAAAGGCCAGTTGAACTCCAAGAAAAAAAACCTTCAGCTAAAAGTGTTGATAATGACATCCAATGCAAGCAAGAAATCAAGGTAAAAAGGTAAAGGGAAGGAATTTGGTAAGAAATCCTTTCAGTTGAATTGATATCTTGTGATTTCCAAATTAGTGTATGCTTCACATGGATGCCAATGAAAGGGTATGGTTAAGGCAGGAAGCCTTCATTGAAAATATTTCAATGACTTTTTGCAACTCATGCAAAACCAAATTGGAAACTAATTACTCACGAATTTAAATATATGAACATCTTAGTTTTGTCGGTTTGTGTTGTTGGAATGAATGTTTGATTGCATTATTAAATGTTTGGAATAAATGTGATGCATACATATGATGTTGTGATGGTTGGATTTCAACTTAACTTAAATCAAATGTGCAAATATAATTGTTAAGTGTGCAAATTTTGAGATCACTTCAGGATTTTGTGAATCTTCACAATAAAAATATCATATTTATGAATACTAATATTTGTTTAAAAGGTCATATTATAGGTAGAGTATTGAAATGGGTGTGAGATAAAAGCCACCATGACATAATAACACCACCTACAAAGGGACAATATCATGACTAGAAGTCTCATGCTTATGAGATCTTAATGAAGTAAAGTTGGGCAATTGAAATTTTTGATTTGAAATTTTCTTTAGTTTATCTCATGGAAAAGTAAATGTGGCGACAGAGGTGAAATGATGGGGCATGGAGCTTAGGTATAATATTTTCATGATGAAATTGTAGCCTTGTGTCACCTTTGTTTATCTCACGATGGAAAGTCATAACTAGTACCTTCGCTATAAGACTCTAGGAGTAGTGTAGTGGAGCATGCCAGACCATTACGTGGCCATAAGACTCCATGCACATAACATTACATCATGTTAGACTAGTACTTGGCTATAAGAATCTAATGGTTACCCTATGTAGGAAAACCATTGAACAAATATATTTCTCGGAATGGGGGTTTCTTGAGCCCAAAGGGGTGAGCAGTTGATGGGGGACCCCATGTAGGAAATCCCTTGAATAGATAGACTACCCAAAATGGGGGTTTCTTGGGCCCAAAAGGGTGAAGAGCTAATGGGGGTCCATGTAGTAAAACCTTTGGACAGGTATATTTCTAGAAATGGGGGTTACCTGGTCCCATAAAGATGAATAGTTGATGGAATCCCATGTAGAAAACCATTTGGATAGGTATATTTCCTGGTATGGGGGTTTCTTGGGCCTGTAATGTGAATAGATGATGGGGTAAGAAAATTGCCTCATTCTCACTAAGATGTGAGCACGAGGGGGCTTTTTCAGTAAATATGGAGATGGAATTTTTCGGTAAAGGTGAAGATAGACTTATTACCTGAGAAGACAAAAGAAGCAGAAAATAATTGTAAAAATAAATATCATATTAATGAATTTACATTTGAAATTGTGGTTTAAGTTGATTTAAAATTTTATAATGAGATATTATGATAATTGATACTTGTGATATAGGTGAAATATTAATCTAACCAATAAATATATATGAGTTTGATTACAATCAATATTAGATTGGTGCAACAGAAGCATAGTGGAGCTAAATACTTTAGGAACTAGGCCATTGCAATGACACTAGAACCACGTGATATGCATTGATCACCATGAGATCATATGTTTTGAAAAGCGTGTTATGTTGTTATAGAAGGCTAGAGGGATGTCTTAGCTATGAGAATCCATCAAGAACCTTACTATGTGAGGAATCATTTTCAAGGAATGGATCACCTGGGGGACTAAGGAGGCAGAGAAAGGGATGCATGAACTTGGAAGGTGTGTTATTGCATGGAAGAAGAAAATTGAGTGAGTTGGTTTTCAAAGAATCATGTGCATACTCATTGGGATCATAAATTCATTGGGTGTCTTCTAGGGAGAAATGAGTTTACCTTGTTTCCTATGGAATCCTTGAGGAGCAATACAAAACTAGGAATAAATGTGTTGGAATGTCAGGTGATCTAGAGGTAACTAGACCATGAAATATGAGTGACATTGCTTGAAGTGGCAACTCAAAACATGGAAGATGTCATTGATGTAAGATTTATAATTATAAATATCAAATTTTGTTTTTTTTCCCTCTATTTATAGCACACTGAGGACAATGTTCCTTTAAGAGGATGGAGTTTGTAACATCCCTCATCTTACCCATATTTTTGTAATGTTAAAGTTTTAACTATGTAATGCCAACATGGATGCCATGGTTGGATAAGACATTATGTGTACACATAAAATAAATTAAATATAAATTTAATTGGTGGTTGGCTTGAATGGAGGGACACATGGATCCATTGCTTTGAGGGGGGTCCCTATTGTGTTTATGTTAGTTGCTTTTCGCATGCTTGTTGTGCACCTACTAGGTAGACCCATAATGGTAACATTTAATCTCCCTAACATTTCCCTCACCAACTACCAATCTGTGTTGACATGTATTAAATATTTTGGAGTCAACAACATGGGGTGAAGTATGGTGCCATCCATGCTCCTCGTGAAATAAGTCAAAGGGAACAAAATCATAAGAATGAAAAGTGGAGAAGTGGAGACAACACCCTCACCCAAAGTGGGAGGAGGTGGCATAACAAACCAAACCACCAGCTAACATATGAAAAGATGTGATTGGGTGAGGCAAATCCCCATGTTTTCTTAATTCCACAACATGGTGAAAGGGAAATTTGGCATATTTGGGGGAATGCAAGCAAAATAAGAAGTAAAAAGGGGGTCTCGAGAAAATTGGAAAAATAGGAGCCAATTATTTGTCGATGCAAGGGGAATTCAGTCTAATACTCCATATCACCCACTCTAGCTCTCTATATTGTTGGCTCACAGTGGATCTATTTTCTATCAAAAGTCGTTAAACATTGATTTTAGGAAATATGTAGTTGTGGGGCATGGTATAGCTAACTAGGTAGTGCCATAGTTGATTATCAAGCTTAGAATCTAGAGTTAGTGCTTTGTGACCTTGATTTTGTGCTCTCTAACCATTTATGGCAATACCTGTGACTATGTTTGAGACCATGCATCTCCTTGTCTAAGCCTATGTGGTCGGTATGAAGCTCAGTGAATGTCCAAACCCCTTGGGTTGAAGTCTTGTGATTGATCTCAAAGGAGTGAGGGAGTCACCATGGCGCTTACTGTTGGAGGCATTAGATAAGTGACCTAGACATTGGACTCCACCTCCTGATTGTGTGACTATTCCATTGGTGCGACTCCCTTAAACAAGTGTGTTAGCGTATTTTTTTCTATGGGATACCAAAAGACACCTTCTTAGTAGTTGGTTATTCCCTACAAATAAAACATAGATAGTTGGTTGTTGTTAGGGAACAAGCATGAGTAAACAAAGCACTGTAAACGATTAAGATAATGCATACATAGATAGAAACTAAAAACTAAGAAACAAACATATCAACAATTCTTGATAGAAAATAAGTCAAAAAAATAATGGAAAAGGGCTCCCTTTATTCACAATTGAATGTAGAAGAGATACAAATGATTAATACTAAAACACTTGGAGGGAATTCTTTGAGCTATGGTGCTAAAAAATCCCCAACAAGGAGGTTCATTTCCTCAATCTCTTTGCAAGATTCTCCTATCTCAAAGAAGTATGAAGACTCTCTCAATGGTGAAATAGTCTTACCACTAGAATGTTGGATTGCTGAGAAGCAATTTCACTAGCATAACAATGCTCTACCTATTTTTCTCAACAATGGAATGTTAGATTGCTTGAGAACAGTTTCGGTAGCATAACATTGCGTTGCTTTTGGTCTTCCAATGGCCTGTTTATATAGAATTTTGAATCCTTATTCCCTCTCTTGGTCCATTAATGAGAAAATGAATTATGAGTAGGAAAGAGGATCCCTTGTGGCCTGCATATCTCTAGGGAAACTTGAAAGCAGTTGTCCTTGACTGGAACATGTTAGGGAATCCCATCTTCCAAGTATGTGAAGTGGTCTTGAACTATTGATTTGTACTTTTGATTGACTACATGGTTATCAAAGGAAAATTTGCATTTCCACTAATTTATGCCTTTGGGTAGGCCACGTGGATGAATTTTATACTTAATAGATTTGGATAATTTTTTTGTTTTTGTATTTAATGATGTCTTCAGCTGGGAAATCTTGACTTATACATTATGTTGGATGAATTTAGGCATCGTCTAGATTGTACAAATGTGTGCACAATTTTTCCTGTTAACAACAAGCATCCCCTCATACTTTGGATCTAGCTTGGAGGTGTCCAATTGTAAGAAAGATTGCAATGTAGTTGGCCTATGGTTTGGTAGAGAGTGTAAGTCCCTCCTCTAGTTTCCAATTGATTTAACTCATTCAGTTAATTATAAATATTTATGTATAGTTGATTTGTGAATGATGAGTTATGCTTAATGTGATAACAAGATGATATATACTTCTACCACTTATTCATGAATGAATGCTTAAATATTTGGGCATCCATGGTTGACAGTTGTATGAGATGTCCATGGATATATCAATATCTAGTGTTGTTAATTATGTTATAGAACTCAAAACTTACAAATTATGTCATATGTCGAGTGTTACTTAAATACTTGGATAATGTTGAGATATTTAGTTTATGAATGTAAATGAATGCCTAAACAATGAATTCCATTGTTTTCTCAAGACTTTAATGATGTCTTATATGTCCATGAATTTAATTAATTTCTAGATTGTGTTGTCCAATATTGCATTTATGGTTGATATGTTAATAGTGTGTAATGTTCTCTTTCACTTGGCTAGTATGCCTAAGGGATGGAATGGGATATGCCCTCAATGGACCTATTGTGTTTTGTTAGAGGATCTATAATTCCTCTCACAATGTTACTAGCCTTGAATATTTCAATTATGGAGTTTGTTTTCCTATATATGAATTGAAGATATCTTGGATATCCACTTGGGCTGTGTTGATAATTTCTTAAATCATAAATAATGTGGTAAAATATAGGTTTACGTACATTCATGTTTCTATGGATGAAAACTATAGTGTTGAATGTTTAGATATAATATAATGTTTAATGATTGGACCATAATCCTCCTTGAGAAGATGTGTAACCCTACATATTTCATAATTAGTTAATTGTCCAATTGAATGTCTGCATGCTTATATATTGGTCTTCGAAGGGTCGATGAAATTGGATTTCCTATAGGGTCTTCTTGTACAACTTGAAATTGTTGATTTTTCCAGTACAATAGATACAAGTACTTATTTCTGAAACTTGAAAATTACTTCTAATGATATATATTATTATTTATATCTTTCAATGTATCATTAAGTAATTCCATATTCAAAAATTCAACCATAGAAACACTAGAACAATAGAAATCACAATGCACAAAGAGACAATAATATTTTACACTTAGAAAACCCACAATGGGGGAAAAATCCAAAAAAAATCTTTCTTAGAGAATCAATGCAATAAGAGATACATCAAAGCCAACTAACTAGCAAGATGACCATCCACCAAGATCCAAGCCAACTCTCCATGAAATCCAATACAAGTATCCTCAATTTTGTCCATAGAATCTCTGAAACAATGTCTGCTTTAGGTCTATAAGAGGGGCTGAAATTTGTCCTGCAACTCTATCTCATATTTCATATTATGCCACATAAAATATACCACAGAGAAATCATCTAAAAATTGACTTTATTTGATTACTATAGTGAGGGAAAATAGAGCAAATATACTCCTTCAACTTCCAGCCTTATACTCCTTGTCTTCTTCGCATAGAACAAAGATATGTGGTGATCCAAAGTGAACTCTTGGAGGGATACGAATAGCACTTATAGCATTCCAATCATGTGAATGGGTGTCTCCCATGGGTAAGTCGACATGTCTCTTGGAGGGCCAACTTTGTCACTTGTGGAGGAAAGACACAAATTTCAAATTTTTTATTTTTCCTGCTTTCATAAGGTCATGAAGAACATGCCATATCAAATCTACTTTCGAATATAAAACAAAAAAAAATATTTTATTTTTCTTGCAAGCATGAAGGACATGCTTCAAATAATTTTTTCTTTTACAAATATAATTTATATTTTCATCATTACAAGTACAAGTGATACATTATGAAGATTAAACATAGCTAGAAAATTCAACAAAAATATGCATGGACTTGGATTTTGAGACTATGTCCTCTCTGTAAAATCCTAAAGGAGTTACATAGACCCTTGTTCATTACTAGATATGGAAAGGTGTTGTGAAGGCCAATGCTCCAACCCTTGGAAAAAGTCTCTCTACAATTGGAAATTAGGATCTTCCCTCTCATCATTTCCACTCATAGATATTTGAAGTCGAATACAATGGCCTCAAACCATAATGCCTTGGAGTTGGGCTTGCAACCTTCAAATTGTTAGAATGAGGTGAGAAAAGAAGTGGGCCAATAGACCATGATGCCAAAAATTGTTGGTGGCAGGCTCATTTGGTCTTAACCTTCCGGCCACCGAATTTGGAGAGAAGTGATTAAGAACATCGCTCACCACCAGTGTTGTAGTTGAATTTGTATCAGGTGAAGCAACATGAGTTAGGTTGTGGGGACTATGGTTTTAAAAAGGAACCTCATTATTTCCCACCACTCATCGTTATGAGTTCTAGAATGTTGTGAATTTGATTCAAGCACGCAAGTGGAGAGTTAGGCCAATCTAGCTAAGGTTCCAATTCGTGGAACCATGCATTCAAGCCACCTCCTACTGATGTAGATTGGATCATTGAGAACTTAAAGCATATGGCAAAGATGAAAGGGGTCATTTAGCCAAGGTTCCAATGTGAGAAGCCTCCCCACTGATAGAAAAGTCACCGCTCATTTTTTGTTACTTGTTAGTTTCAATATGTAATGGGTGGGAATGCATTGGACTATAGCTCCAATGTGAAGTGGAAAGTAATTGTGGGTCCCATAGTGATAGCATTTTAATGTCACCAATACCTAGGGGAGGCCACATGGTGCCCAGTGATGACATGGTCTCTTTTAATTGGCTAAAACTTCGAACATGAATAACATTTTCTAGAACTCAAATTGAGGTGAGAATTATATCGTGTTGTAGCAGCTACAACCACCCTCCAAAATTTTGGCCTACACCAATTTCAGAGCCTCCCATGAAGATTTTCACTTGATGACTACCCACACTTGGGTTCACTCTGTGAGCTAGTGTGAGTCTTTACATTCACTTTGCTTGTTCATTGCATTCAAGTCTCTGCATGTTGATGTCTAATTCATGCTTGCGACCATGTTCTGGTTATGCTCAAAGTCTTTGCTTCATATGTGTTTACTGTGTTCGCCATGAAATCATATGTCTCACTCACACACAAAGTCACATTCACTGTTGCGCAAGCATCATCTCGGTAAATGAACAATCAATCACGAGTGCCGCACTTTTTGCTTTCCTTATCGGAGTCATGTTGAACATGTGTGTCTGGATGGTTTGGTTGTTTCGTCGTCAAGTCATGCGAGTGTGTGTTCGTGTGATCACTTAAGCATATTTTGACTATTCACACAATTAATAATTTTTTATGAAGTTTTGATGACCAGAATCCTCACTGATAGCCAAACCATCAGCCTACTTTCGACTTGATCAACTATCAACCAAAACAGTGCAGAAGCACCAAGCTAATCCTTTCAAGCTGTGCTGCCCACAAGCAACTCAATCAACACCCACGCTGTCCACCTGGATAGTCAGAGCCGGTAGTCACCCCGGGACTAACTCCCCTCCAAATTTTTGTAGAGACTACTGACCTCACCCACTCAATTGACTGAGGAAATTGTGCAGACAGGCCAGATAGACACCAAGTGCCTGTCCCTCTCTCCTTCAGGAAATTGTGTAGTTTTCTCGGTTAGTCATTGGACAGTCGACCAACTGTTCATCTTAGAAATTGTGCAGTGCTCATGTGCAGGACTTCTACTACCCATAAGTCATCTCAGCTCACAAATTGTGCAAAGATGATCAGCAGGCTAGCCTCAATGTAGTTTTCCCAGCTAGCAGCTCCTAGTAGCAGACTGCCTGTTCCCTCTAGGAATTGCTTAGTTTCTGTTGCCAGTGACTGAGTAGCCAACTTCTAGTTCCCTCCAAAAATTGCGTAGTTCTGGTTGCCAGTGACCCTAGCAAACAATTGGAAGTTCCCTCTGGGAATTGCACAGTTCTGGATGCTAGTCTCCTAGGCCATTCCCCAGAAAAACTGCACAATCCCTACTTGTTGACCCTTCATGTATCCCAGCCCATTCCTTTGGAAAATTGCACAAATTTGGCTATCCAACCCCTGCTGATTTTTCATTCCAGAAAATGCACAGAGCATGCATGTCTTTCCCTCCTACAACCCAGACAACCCTTCCAAAATTTGCGCAATTCACCTCCCAGCCAAGCCAAACCTTGCAAAGAGTCACTGTCGGCTCAGATTGTTTGTCTCCATCTCTCAGTGACTCTTGCGCAATTTTCATCAGCAGTTTCCTAGAGCCATCATCCCACATCACAGCCATGCTACCTCTCCCAGTCACCTACATTCGAATGATCATGTGTCTTGGTAGACTAGGAGGTTTTGGATTTGATGTCATCTCGTCATGAGTTACTACAGGTACATGTACACCAATAAACATGTCAAGATGATGAATGGGATGAACAAAGGGAGCACATGCAGATGGACAAGTTCACCAAAAAACAAAGGAATGAAGCATGCGAAGTGAATGAATGCAATGAACATGCACCTTCGCAAAAAAGTGAGCCTATCAAGTCTTCCAGCTTGAAAGCAAGGAACGACATGCTAAAGCTTCATTAAGCGAACCAAGGACCATCAAAGACTCTGTGCACCTCACCATGTGGAGGTGAAGCTATGATACACCATGAGGACATCCATCACTCGACAACACTTTAGCTCGACATGTACTCCAGCAGTAGCATAATTGTACCAACATTTTCATGTCAAGTCATTTCGAGTCAAGTCATGAGTCATGTTGCCCACATCTCCACTATGGGATTTTTTTCAATTTATCTAATGTAACGTGGAAGTCCAAGAGATCCACTTGTTGAACATAGAGTCACGTAAGTCGAAAAGTCATGGAAGTCAAATGGTCATGAGGGTAGTCGAGTAGCCACAAGGGTCGGTTTCACCCTTGGTGTTGGCTTGATGGGTCCTGACCCAGGTTCAAAAATGTTTAGCCAAACAAATCCCAAACTACCGTCCATTTTGGCAACAGTCTGCGAAGCATGGACTGAGGTCTCACCCGAGGCAGTAGGGGAGGGTGCTGGAACCAAGTTTCCGCACCCTAGGGATGCCTTGATGAGGTCTGGAAGGTGCACGAATCAATCCCTCATGCTACGCTACTTTCGCACAGTCGTCTGCTCAGAGCAACTACTGTTGCGCAGCTTGAAGGACAAGCACGAATGCTCTTTACCGTTTCTATGTTTAGTATTATTATAGATCTTGAATTAACTTAAGTAAGCATGATACTTCCAGTTACCAGTTAACATAAACAGATATGCACTCAATCATAAATGGTAAATAGATGCATAAATAGAATAGAGCAATAGACACACAATATTCCAAAACCAACTTGTCTTGATTAATTTTTTTTCCAGTTACAATCCACTTCCTACCCTACGCACACAGCTGCAGGGATCCACGCACATAGTTGCAGACTCTACTAGGTCTCTGTGCACATAGCTGTAGAGCCTCTTCTACTACTATGACCCGTGACTCAGACTTACAGACTTCGATTCAATATTACTTTAGAAACCCATACAAATCTAAACTCTACATCCCTAAGCCACCTTCTGCACTTAGAGCCTCGCTCTATTTATACATTCCCATGGTCCGTGGACCATGGGTTGGATGACACATTCTAGATTAATTTACAATATTTTAGGGCGGAATACCCTTAGACTTGACCTTTTACAATTCGCACTCTGTGCACTTCGCAGAGCTTTTATCATACCATTATCCCAAAAATGTGGGCTTTAAGCCCAAAAATCGCTACGCGGGAGATCTGCTACCCAACAAGCTCCCAACACAATCATTGTGACTCGTCCCAAGTCACTCGTCGATGCGGCAAGACACACTGCCAAGTCTTCGCGGTCCACCATCCGTGTGAGTGACGCACTACTCTTCGTTGCTCCATCCTTGCCTCCTGCAACACTTCTTCAAGTTCCTGCTCCATTGCCCCTGCTAATTCACATAACTGATGATGCTCATTCTCCTCTGCTCAATTAACACAAAGCGACTTCTCATAGGATTTTAGCTCTAGCTGGGCTGCCAAAGCCACAAATTCTTTGTGCAAGAGCAGCAAGCCTGTAATCTCTGGTCCCGTATAGTCAATGTCTGTTGATGCTTGTGTTGCATTTCTGCAAGAGATATGTTGTTGTCCGCAAGGTCCCAATCTTCAAGTTTCGTTAAGGGGACATGGCACAGGGATGCACTTTTCAACGAAATTCTATATTTTATCCCAAGATTCACCATCTCACTCTTATCTTTCATAGATCGCTTACCAGACCATAGGTGTTGCAATGACATCCAAACTAGTCCTGCTATCGGTCTAGGAACTTGCAGTATATCTCCCACCACTCGCATTGGGCTCGGCATGAAAACTCAGCTATCGACAGTATGTTGTCCCGAAGGTTCAACATCTCTTTTGGTAATGTCGAAACCACTAAGTGTATTTGCAAAGCATCAAAGTTAGACGATTCCATATCTATCAGATAGCTCAATAACTCAGGTCTCACAGTGCCAGGGGTTGTTTGATAGATGACCAGCTGTGATTTATAGGCTGACTGATATTCAAATTTGATCGTTCCCTCCTTTTCTAGTTCATTAATGCGATACTGATGGGAGATCGTTTCAAATCTAATTCTGACTCCCTGTCATAAATGCCTATCGTTCGCTCCTCATTATCTTAGATTGACCATCTTGTCATGAACAATGACCTCAATTGTCACTTTCCTGCCTTTCTGCACAACAGCGCAACCCTTTATAAGTGACCGCAATTCCTACGCTAAACGTGCCTTACGCGGAACCCTATATCTGCGCAACTTTCCTGAAGACTTGTTTATAGTCCCACACCTTCTTTCAACTGCTTGGAGTGTTGAGATTGTTCTTTGGTTGGTTAGTTAGTCAGCCGACCCACTCATGTATAGATTTAGGTGACTACCATTTACTCTTCCTGGGAAGGGCTCTCCATTAAGCTTGCCAAGCTGGACCGCACCTCCATTTGTGACCTCTTTGACTACATATGGTCCCAACCAATGCATTCGAAGTTTTCCAGGGAATTTCTTGAACTTGCTATCATACAGTAATACTAAATCATTTGCTTTGAACATGCGCAAATTGATATGGCGATCATGCCAAGCTTTCTCACGCTGTTTCTGTACCTATTGATGGAATCCTTCCAAAAATCGTTCTTCCTCTAGTTCTTCCAGTAGCGCGCACCTCTCTTCCAAGGCTTCGTGGTCTGCCATGCCGGTCATCGCTACTATCTGTAAACTAGGTACTATGTATTCCATTGGTATGATGGCTTCTGTGCCATAGACTAACTTGAACGGTGTTTGCCCCATCAATTTGTTGCATGTGGTTCTGTATGCCCATAGTATGGCAGGTATGCATAAATCCTAGTCAGTTCACTACACGTTACATACTTTGGTCAATGCAGTCTCCAGAATCTTGTTGAATGCTTCTACGGTCCCATTTTCTTGTAGATGGTACGGCATGATTTGTTGATGATACACCTGGAATTCCTCAGTAAGTGCACTGATAGTTTCATTTAGGAAGTGTGTTCCACGGTCACTCATTAAAATTTTCAGGTAGCCAAACCATGTCAAGACGTTGTTGAATACAAATTTCGCAGTTGTAGTGGCCGTGTAGTCCTCAATCAATTGTGCTTCCACCCATCTATTCAAATACTCTGTCACAGTGATGATGTAGCACACCTGTCTTCCCTTGAGGTGTGATAGGCCCCACAAATTCTATCACCCATTTTTCAAATGGCTGCAACATCATCTGTGGATTGAGTGGCATGTCATCCTTGTGTGATGGTTACCCAATTAATTGACATACGTCACAGGCCTGACAGTACGCTTTCGAGTCTTGATTGAGGGTTGGCCACCATAGTTCGGTGCAAATAATCTTATGTGTTGTCGCTCGTCCTACATAATGTCCTCCTACAACCCCCCCCCATGTGCTTCTGTGAGGATCTATCCTCTTTCAAATTCTGGTACATATCTTCATAATATTTTGTCTTTTCCCATTTTGTAGAGCTGTGCCGCCATAACAGTAAAATCCGTTGCGCGTACCACCAATTCTTTTCTTTGCTGAACTAAATATCCCTATGGTTAAGAAGTGGATTATATCCTCAAAATGGTTATCTATGACGTGTACTGCATAGAGTTGTGCATCAGGTAATCCTTCCTCCAAATTTGTTGGCTCCTCACCTTTATCAATTTGCGACAAGTGATCTGGGCCTGCATTTAGGCATCCTGGCTTTACGATGACCTCGAAATCATATTCTTGAAATAGTAACAAACATCTACAAATGTGCCCCTCCCACAACACAGGCTTGTTCACCAAGTATTTCAATGCGGAATGACCAATATACATCTTGAAGTGTCCCCTGAGTAGATGGTGGCAGTATTTTTGGAGCGCGTATACCATCTCCACTCCCTCACGCTCAGTAGTAGAGTAGTTCTTTTCGTTTGGACAATCATCGACTTGCGAACTTGATTAGGTGATCAATGCCTTCTGCTCCTTCCTGCATGAGTACAACGCCCAATGCGATACAGACACATCAACATGTACATGAAATTCGATGTCCTGTGCGGATGCCATGTTTTCCTTGAGAATCTCTAGACTTTTCTTACAATCATAATTCCAACAATATAACATCCTTTTTCAATAACTGTTTCGTTGGTGTCGTGATTTTTGCATAGCCCTTTATAAACATCTGATAGTAGCTAGTGTGCCCCAATGTGGTGTGGAGTTGTTTGACACTTCGCGACGCTTGTATATTGAGTATGAAAGCAATCTTCGCAAGGTCCACCATCGGGCCTTGTTTGTAGACCACATGGTCGAGAAAATTTCCAAAGGGGATGAGGAAGGTGCACTTCTTAAGATTCAGTGCAGTCTAGTGTCATCGGCAAGTATCCAGCATCAACCGTAAGATCACTATATGTTTCTTAACTAGCCCAAATATGGTTCAATTGTCAAAATAAACCTCCAAAAACTTATGGATGAATTCCTTGAATGCGGCCACTATTACGCATGAAAATATCACTGGCACATTCTTCAAACCAAAGGGCAAAATAGTGTACTGAAAACATCCCCATTCGGTCATGAAAGTTGTCTTTCTTCTATCTTTTGGTGTGAGCTTGATCTAATGGTACCCTGGGAACCCATCTGTGAATGAAAACGCTTCCTGTCCACCAACATTTTCTAGAACTTCATTTGTAAATGGTGTCGAGAATGGATCATGAACATAGGCATCATTTAGTTTTTGGAGGTCCATGCAGATCCAAATTTCACCCTTCTGTTTTTTCTCCTATACTATCATAGGACTCACCCAGTCAGACTCTTCCATTGGTTTAATAATTCCTGCTGCAAGGCATTTTGTCCAATTCTTCATGGAACTTTTCCTTATACTTCGGATTTAAATGGTAAGGAAGCTACTTAACTGGCTTCATGTCCGGTTTCATAGTTATCTTCATCATTCCTAGGTCACCAAGGATCCCTTTTAACTCCATTATTTTGGTCAGGAATAAGTCTTGATATTTGAAAAGTAACTCGATGAACTTATCCACCCTGGCATCATCCCAATAGTCCCCTAGCATTGCGTACTTTGGCTCCACATCTATACCAATGTTCACCTGTTTCATTTTCAGTGGCATGGTGATGTCAGGGTCCTCGATTAATGGTCCTCGAACTTCGCGACTCCCTTCCATTTCCAGAATATTAATATTTCTGGGGTCATCATGTTATAGACATTTTTGGGCACTGAAACCCCAATCATACATGTCCATAAACCAAGGGCTCCTAAGTCCCTAAAAGTGTTGCTTCACACCCTAAAGGAACAAGGTCAGTTGATTACATCATCTCCTAGAAGTTCTCCACAGAAAACTGCTCAGAACTGGTCAAAACTAGACCATACTGACTGCCCAGTGTAGAGGTGCGATGCATCACACCTACTACACATGAGAGGTGCGATGCATACTGAAAATTCCTTCTACAGGGTGCGATGAGCGAGAATAGACAAGTGGCAGAGACAGTTTGCTAAGTGGATGATCAAGGAGTCTTCTAGAAACTTCTCATATGACACTTTCCTCTCAGAATTCGCCCAGGGATGAGTAAGAGATCAATGAAATCTCCAAGTGGATCCAAGAACTTTCAGTGGAATGACACTAATAAAAAACCCAGAGCTAACTCACACCTCTACAAATATCTATATATGGATCCCTCATCCGAGAGATCCAGGGGGGGGCTAGAATCTTGTATCTTGTAGAGAAGTGTTGTTCGTTTCCTGGTGTAACATCATAGTGTTGCGTGATCTAAGATTTACATGAGGTGAAGAAGGGATTTATTGCTGGAGGATGATGCTGGGTCAAAACAATTGGTTGTAATCCTCTTTGCTATTCTTGATATTAATAAAGCTATTCAAGTTTTCCTCCACATTCTTGTATGATTGATTGTATATGCATTTGTGTGGTCAATACATATCTGGTCCTGTATTGTTTATGACTGTAGATCTCTGTTTCTCGATAGTATTATGTTGCTTTGATTCCACAGGTGCTCTTTGAAGTTGGGTAGACGAAGAATAAGCAGCGAAGATATATTAGAAAGGAGAGGAACTAGGCAAGGAACCAAGCGCAAGACTGAGGTTGGTGTCCTTTGTTCCCCTCTTATCTACTTCTCATAAAGGAAAGCGAAACTAGTTTTAACTTGTTTGTTTCTAAGATAGCTACCAGTCTTAGTGGGAATAGAAGCTCCAAGTGGACACTTGATCCGGATTTAAACAGGAACACAACGAATTACAGAGATAACCATATACACAAATATGCAGCGGAAATAATACTTCATTTCATTAATGGAAAATACTGAAATATGCTTACAATCAGAAATGGAAATAAACTAGCTAGGGCGATGGTAGCTATCTCTGAGAAGAGATGTGTGGGCTACATGCCTCTGAACTGACTTACAATGAGGCTCGAAGGCCTATTTATTGTTGAGAAACAATGAAAAACCCTTAACATTCCAAAAACTAACCCTAGGAGATGAAACGCCAAACTGTGGGCCCCGTTTGGGGGTAAGTTGGTACATCAACTTCCCGGGGTCGTAACTTTAGCATATGATCTTCGTTTGACGCGTACAATAGCTCATTGAAAGATCTATTCGAGCACTATCATTGTTGGAACGGGCAACATGTCCATTCCATGGACCCATGTTGCCCCCGGATTCCCCAAAAAACGTCGTTTAGGGCCTCAAAACGGCTCCGGAAGTTCAAGACCCGAAAAACTGCTAAAAATAGTAAGTTGTGCTACAATTAAGGAAACTGAAAATGCGGAGAAAGACAATGGTGGGGGTCCATGTGGACTTGGCAGGTGGCCACCAATATCCACCTGGATCATTCCTCCCCCCTTAGGAAGCAATGGTCCCCATTGCGTTGAGCTCCCCATGAGATGAGGAAACTTCTG
>APFE031667005.1:359437-381669 GCA_000404065.3 Pinus taeda
GCGCCGAGCGAGGGGATGTTTAGGAATTGTATTTCTTCCTGGATGTACTTGTGCAGGCAACCACGGTATTTGAGTATCAAATGTTTCTCCGAATCCTTGATACCCAACTTTGTGCGAAGGGTATGGAAAAGATTGGTGAACTTCGACACATCTTGGTCCCTTCCCTGCCGCAGCGTGGTCCACTTTATGTATTCATCCTCATAGCTCCCGACAGGGTAGTACTGCTCCTTGATGGCAGCCCAGAACGAGTCCCAGGTGGGTGCGGCTGAAAATAGTGAGCCAGTACTTTCATCCTTCTGCTCGCAGTAGGTTTCCCACCAGTCCTTGACGTGGGGGGCTGCTTTGAGAAGAGCAAAAACAATCTTTTCCCGACTCGAAAATTCATGAACAGAAAAAATAACCCTCTAGCAAATTTAACCATTTATCTACGGCATCAGCGTCTATCTGACCCTCGAATATGGGGATTTCAAAATTAACTTGTACCTTAAGGGGTGTGGCGTTTCCAGAGAAGCTGCTGGAAGCCGAGGCGCCGCTTCTGGGTAACCGCTGAAGGATCTGCGCGAAGCTGTCCATCATCGCGTTCCGTTGTCGCTCGAGCGCTTCTTCGAGCAAGATTTTGATGGGATCTCCTGCCCCCTCGTCTTTCTTCTCGTCCTCCATGGGAGGCCGTCGGGATTTGCGAGGCTGGTCTTGCAAAGGTTCAACCAGTTCAAGCCCTAACTCCTTATATCCCGACCTTGTTGGGGACATGCAAAGAAAAACAGAGAAAAGCAGACCGCTCTGATACCACTGATCCGGATTTAAACAGGAACGCAACAAATTACAGAGATAACCATATACACAAATATGCAGTGGAAATAATACTTCATTTCATTAATGGAAAATACTGAAATATGCTTACAATCAGAAATGGAAATAAACTAGCTAGGGCGATGGTAGCTATCTCTGAGAAGAGATGTGTGGGCTACATGCCTCTGAACTGACTTACAATGAGGCTCGAAGGCCTATTTATTGTTGAGAAACAATGAAAAACCCTTAACATTCCAAAACCTAACCCTAGGAGATGAAACGCCAAACTGTGGGCCCCGTTTGGGGGTAAGTTGGTACATCAACTTCCCGGGGTCGTAACTTTAGCATATGATCTCCGTTTGACGCGTACAATAGCTCATTAGAAAGATCTATTCGAGCACTATCATTGTTGGAAAGGCAACACCGGTCCATGTGCCATGGATCCGTGTTGCCCTTGGGATCCCAAAAAACGTCGTTTAGGGCCTCAAAACGGCTCCGGAAGTTCAGGACCCGAAAAACTGCTAAAAATAGTAAGTTGTGCTACAATTAAGGAAACTGAAAATGCTGAGAAAGACAATGGTGGGGGTCCATGTGGACTTGGCAGGTGGCCACCAATATCCACCTGGATCAACACTATTCCCGATAACAAAATGGCAACTCCACTGGGGAATGAATAGATTGTTTACTAGTCCATATTTGTTTTTTTTATAAACTTACAGATGGAGCCTGAAGTCAAGCCAACTAGCCTTCGAACTGCATTTGCTACGCAAGTGCAAAGTAGATCAATGTTGCTTCAGTCTATCTCTAGGTTTTGTTTATAAATTGAACAATCAATCTGCAAACACTCTAATTTCCCTAGTGGTGGCTCTAGTAACCTCCTTAGATCAATCCCTATGATTTATATTTACTGAACATCACTTGCTCGGCCTAAATCCCTGAACTGAACTGCAAATTGTGACCAAAGACCAAGTAGAAGTCTCACACTGGTACCATCACACGCTTTCTTCAAGGCAGTCTATATGCATCGCACCTCCCATGTGTAGTAGGTGAGATGCATACTGGATTCCCTGTGTAACAGGTGCGATGGTCAGAGAAGGTTAATTTTGCCTTCAAACTTTGGTTTTTCTTCACTCTTTTCAGATCTATTTAGGGATTTTGCTGTATGTGGTCAGTATATCTCTGTGGAAACCCCCTTCCTTTCCATCATTCCACCTCCATTGTGCAAAGAACTATAAATGTTTTTATGTATTGTGCACCATTTTGAGTTCTCTTTTACAAAGAAGTAGCGTAATCAGACTATCGTTTCTTGATTTGAAAGTATCGCAAGTGTCATTTTTAGTCATAGAAGAGAATCCCATTGTTCTTGATGGTAAATTATACTGTTACTCTTGTATGTGATTTGAATTAGTAGTTTTTCAAGTGTCGAAAACAATTTTCAATTCGAAATTGCAAAAGTGTCGTCGTTATCTTCACTTCGTTTTGAAAAGAAATTTGTTAGTATTGTCGCTTTGGAAAGAGAATTCAGTTTTTTACTTAGCATTCTTCTTGTCATTCACACATTAAGAAGGTTGAAAACAAATACATGCATGTGCATTTGCATTTAGACTTCTTGTTGGTTTGATTTAGGACAGTGCATTTAGTGTGTGCTATGTGCTCTTTGTTGAAAGACCCTCAGTTCTCTTTCCTTAGTAGCTAGGGTTTCATGCAAAAAAGATTAAATGATGGTTATCATCTTAGACTGCATTTTAGGAATTGTATATATACATTACGCGGTGACCTGAACGGAAAATTCCTTAAACAAGATCAACTATAAAATAAATTTAATGAACCTAAAAACACTTTGGAACCTAACGCACAACATCTAGAAGTCCTAGGCTAAGAGATGTATTCCGGCGTCGTAAAAACCTGGTAACTGTTGCTTTCATTGTTGGTTGGGTGATTCCCTCCTCTTTGAAACGACAAGTGCCAGTATGGACTTGTGCTCCCACGTATCGTCGAGTATATATTGGGAGACCAAAATAGGCTATATCCTTTATCCTTAGGAAGCTGTGTCTACCACCCTATCGATCACAATGCACTGAACACAACATTCGGGAAGATTGACTATCATACCGTAAAAAGTATTCTACAGTTTTGCGATTGGTTTGGTAATCCCTCTATCTAGATTTCCAGAGTAGTCTCCTTCATTCCTTTTCAGACTCCTTAAAGGAAAAGGTCCATCTGAGCACTTGTCACTTCAGGCTCATTAAAAATCAAAGGCGACTAGAGTCATCTTTTGTTTTTTCCCGACTCTTAAAAATTGAAAAAACAAGTTGTGTCAAAGCGTCTAAAATTTATTTTAATCGGAATAAAGTCACTGTTCCCTCATTGGTCTTAAAAATTAGTCTCCCTTCATTGCAAGTTCCTATAGAATCGCTAGGAAATCTTTTGGATAGACTAGATATGTCTGAACAACCGTTGACATCCAGGACTATGTCATCTGACGTAGTAGTAGTAGTAGAACCTCCTGCTACTACTCCAACAATGTTCGCTGGTGTACCATCTGTACCGGCAAGTTATCAACAACAAGCCGAAGTCCAATCAGGGACTATTTCGACGACATGGTCAGTTCCTATTTCTTCATCCGGATTCTCATCTGGTATTTCTAATGTTGAAACTCAACAAATTGGTCCAATGTGTCTTCAAAGGCCAATCTACACTTTAAGTACTAGATTGCCACCATATGGGGGGCAGTATGCCTTTTCATTATTCCCTCTTGGAGAACAACCATATGGGAGTTTACAATAAAGTTCAGGTCAAACTGGAATTACATCTAGCGGTTGGGTACCAATACTGCCTCAACAACCAAGGGTTGTATATTCAATGCAACCAGTCCACCCTGTGTCGAATATTCCCGCTATACCTGCTATCGTGACTGCATTGCAAGTACAAGCGCTACATGTTGTATGTCAACCCCAAGTTTCTCATGTTGCAACACAACATCCTCTCATCTTAGTGGTTCAATCACAACCTCAGGTTAGTGCCTCCTTATCTGGAGCGACTAAGGTTCAAACAGGTAATATGACTCCTCATCTTGGTCGATCATCCAGTATTGGACAACAACAAATGGTCCAACAACCATGGCTGGTTCAAAATCAACAACTGTAATTCCAACAATCATATCAGGGACCTGAGCAACAAGTCTTTGTAAGTAATGGGCAACCACATTTCCAAAGCAGTTATCAATAACCGTACTATAATAGTTATGCCCATCAACCTTATCAAAGTTACCAGCATCAAATACATTATGCTGGTATGCAAAGACCCACTGCTCAGGCAATTCCATCTTATCTTGGGTATGCTTCGCCTAACCTGAATCAACAGTTTCCCTTTGTAGCAACTCTAGAATTACCAGATCTAAACCGATTGATGAATGATCCAATTTCTTATGCCCCTTGGTGGCCAGTGATTCCACATAAACTTCCATCAGATATTCCTAAATTTAATGGAAATCTGGGTGAAGACCCGTCGAATCATGTGATGACCTTTCATCTGTGGTGTTCATCAAACACTCTCAACGATGATTCGATCAGACTTCACCTTTTCAGTGAAAGTTAATTGGTCTGGCAGCAAAATGGTATATCGAATTGCGTAGAGATTCGTTTGATAACTTCAGTACCCTAGCCACAACCGTTTTAACCCATTTTCAGTTACCCATAAGGTACGAAACAGGAACAGAGCTTCTTACCAATTTCAAATAAATGATGGCCACTCATATATCCGATCATATTCATTAGTGGTGATGTCGTCATAGAATGGTAAAAACATATGTTCCTGATCAGTTGTTGGCTGAATGGTTTATTAAGTCATTGTTACCTTCTATTACAGAAGATGTGGCAAAGGGAGAAGTCATCACTGAAGAGCAAGTTATTACTCGTGCACAATATTTAGACTTGATCTATACTCAGTCTAGCACGCTCTATGATAAAATCCCTGATGCTCCTAGACCAGATTTTTCCATTCCTCCCCCTCCTAAATCAAACAAAGACTCTCATGCCGGCAATGGCGTGATAGGTACGACTAGCACGAAAACCGTAAAGGCTACGTCAAAGAAAGCCCATATGGTTTCTAGTCAAAATGCAAATGACAAACTTCTCGCCTTGGAGGTTAATGCCATGTTGACTGACAAAGGCAAAGAACCAAAGCAACCAGGAGGCAAGAAGAAAAAGAAAGGGAAAAAGAAGAAACAAGAGGAGTCATCTCCTAAAGAATCTTTTGCAAACCCTTCCGGGCAAAGGAAACCTCCTTCAGGGTGTCAGATATGCGATGAGGATCATCGGACAAGAGATTGTCTATATAAAGCTGAGCTTAGAAAATTCTTCAAAAATTCAAAAACCTCAGTGGTATGGACTAATACGTTTCCAAACCCAGGAACAAATCTAATTGCTAGCGACAATGCTTCCCTGTCCCGAGTGCTTATGTTGTCCATTTCAAAACAACAAAATGATGCTTTGATATCGACAAGGAATAAAGATTACAGAAATCCACAGATGTCGAACAACAAGGCTACAGATCAACCTAGTAGTTTGAAAACAACTTCGACCGAAGTTGTGCCACCCATCACTCCTGAATTAACGATAAAACTGCCAAAGGGTGTAGTACACAAATCAACATTTAATCCTCGTGCCAGAGCAGCAGAACATTATAATATAGTGGAGGATCTGGCCCAATCGTCGTCCGCTATGTCGACACTTGAGGTACTGCAAAATTGCCCCTCCCAAAAGCAAGGTTTATTATCAGTGATAGGTGGGATTGACCCAGCGGATTCCAATTTTGTGGCCTTTGATCACAAAGGATATGACCCTTAGTTACCAGGTCAACTAGCTTTCCTTATTCAAGTGAAAGCCCTCAACAAAACTGTTCATCGAACAATTATTGATGAGGGGGAATCTACATGTATTATGTCAATGAGCTGCTGGAAAAATTTAGGCTCACCACCCTTGTCACGATCGTCAACGATGTTAAAAGAATTTGATGGGCGAACATACACTCCATATGGGATTTTAAGTAACTTGGAAATTGAACTGGGGGGAAAATAGTAGAAATTGATGTTGAAGTTATTGACAGAAACCTCAATTACAACATCCTACTGGGAAGGCCCTGCATATATGCTATGGCTGCCGTTGTGTCGATGTACTTCAGAAATATTTCATTTCCCTTCCAAGGAGGAATCACAATCGTCAACCAACAAACATTTCTCCCCAATAGTTCACAAGTTACGGGAAGCATTCCAATGATCGACGAAAGCTCTCAGTCGCTTCAAAATATCGGAGTAGGTCTCCTAATAAGACCCTTCCTTAATGGGGACTTTTTCCCTTCTGCCTTCGAGTAAGCTCGCAGAAGTGGCCACAGTGGAAACCTGTCACATGAGATCTTCTACATCAAAAAAGATGAAGAAGAAATCAGAACATTTTGATAGTGTGGATCATTGCGAGGTATTGCCTCCAAGCCCTACCATAGCTACATCATCTGATGATCAATTCAGTGATGTTGTACATTATGTACTGGGGGCATTGGAACTAGATCTTTCCTTCATGACCCCTTATGAGTTGTGATCAAAGATCACCATGAGGATAGTTCTTTTACTGTGTCAACCTCATTAAAAAATGAAACAACTCCCTTTCCAAATCAAGTCTTTCAAAGATATTGAAGGTGAACCTTCATTCCAACCACCGTGTTGAATGCAATGAATCTTGGGGGGCATGCACCTCGATTTGCATTATTATGTTGGGGGCATGCAAACTTATCACGAGCAGTGTTACCACCGGGTTCAAGCTCATTAAAAAATAAACCCATTGTGAGTATTTTTTATGCGAAGTTCAAGCTCGTTAAAAATTAAACTTAAGCAATGAGCAAATGTTTCCCCCAGAGTTTAAGCTCATTAAAAAATGAACCAATTTCTGGTAAATAACCATTGTGAATGCATTATCATCAGCTTTTGAACCTAGGTTGTGTTCTCATCATCACCTCCACTCTGTTTTTTGGCCGATGATATGCCTCCATTTGATTGTTTACCCTTTTTGAGGAACATCTACAATGAGTGATTCTGTTAGCCATCCTTGTGACATCGGCCATGATTGGAAAATTCCAAACCTTACCTGGAATCAACTGCTACCTGAAATTATCACTCGTTCCTCAAAAAACGATTCTCCTTTAAGCTCTTTTCACCTGACTCGTAAAATATGAAAAGATTACCGAGCGATTGGCCTCTCCAGCTCATTAAAGCTACCTAAAGTGCTATCCCTCCTCTAGATTTTAATCTTTTTGGACTTGAGGGATTATTACACAAAAAGATCGAGCGCTTGCTTGTTCGGCTCGTTAAAACTATCAAAAATTCATCCCTTTCGTATTATTTTATACTTTTTCGAACTTAAGGGATTATATGACAAAAAAGGACTATTGGAGTTTCTGTTCCATCCCTTTTCAGACTCTCTAAAATTGAAAAAGGACCGAGTTATCATTGTCATTAAACTCGTTAAAATCAATAGCGACAAACTTGTCCAAATTGAGGAGAACGAGTTTCACTGTCACTGGGCTCATTAAAACATAGCGACGGGTTCACCCGAAGGGCCAATTATAGAACAAGCATATGTTATCCCCTCAAGCTTGATAAAAATAAAGAGGTACTGGTCAGCAATGACTGGGGAAAACTTGGGAAGAAAAATTGAAGAAACTTTATTGGTAGCAAGTCGCTCTTGAACATGACACTTTCACTCCACGTCCGAGTTGGGTTGGGTTATTTTGTTCACCGGTCATATCACCATTGGTCCGTCGCACCATCCATCTTTGGGGTTAACACTACCAATCCATGTCAGTGTTGCCGGTATGTTCAAGAGAAGTCACTTAGAGAATTCACCTGTGTCTCATCCGCTGCAATACATTCATGCTCCATTCTTTCATGACCGCCACCCTGAACCTTGTATCATCAGATTGTTTTCACGTCCAAAATCATTTGCTCCATTCTGTGTCGTAGATGTGGGATTCATTAAGGCCCTCCTATGATGGGTTGCTTCTTGTTGACATCAGCTCATTATCCAAGAAGTCGACCTAGGAACAACCCTTTCAGTACTTTGAAGCTTGCATGCCTCAATGGCAAGTTTCTCACTTCCGACGACAGGTTTACATCAATGGCCTTCGACCGAAAGACTTTATGTGGTGTTTGACACCAAGTCCCTTTTCCACACCACGCGAATTGTAATACAATACCTTGAGGGTCATAATCATTATCGGTGATTCCTCTCGCGCCTGTTAACAACTTACATCATTGGCTGGTAATCAGGCGATGTCTTTCCATGTTCGACTCCAGAACATCCTTCACATGGATCGACTTGTACTCCGACTGAAGATTGAACAAGTTTGAAGACCCCGGATCTAGTTTCATCCATCTAGGCTGTGATATATTCAAGAATATAAAGACATCAAATGTACATCATTTCCGAATAGATGATCATCCGAATCAAAGGATGATGACTTCGTCGGAATCATCAATCTGCTACACAGACGGTTGTCTGTCCTATGTACATGAAAATGAATTTGTAAAGCTAAGCATGGGAATGCCCGCCTCAGCTAGATCATGAAAAATATTATGAAGATAATGTATTGTATTGTATCTTATTATAGGTCACCTTCCAGATCGAAAAAACTTCAGATCCTCATGATAAAGCATTTCACCGGACATCAAAAGATTAACGACCTCACGCTTTAGGGGGAAACTGTTATAGACATTTTTGGGCACTAAAACCCCAATCATACATGTCCATAAACCAAGGGCTCCTAAGTCCCTAAAAGTGTTGCTTCACACCCTAAAGGAACAAGGTCAGCTGATTACATCATCTCCCAAAAGTTATCCACAGAACACTGCTCAGAACTGGTCAAAACTGGACCATACTGACTGCCCAATGCAGAGGGTGCGATGCATCACACCTACTACACACAAGAGGTGTGATGCATACTAAAAATTCCTTCTACACGGTGCAATGAGTGAGAATAGACAAGTGGCAGAGAGAGTTTGCTGTTGATGATCAAGGAATCTTCTAGAAACTTCTCATATGACACTTGGTTCTCAGAATTCGCCCAGGGATGAGTAAGAGATCAATGAAATCTCTAAGTGGAGCCAAGAATTGTCAGTGGAATGACACTAATCAAAAACCCAGAGCTGACTCACACCTCTACAAATATCTATATATGGATCCCTCATCCCAGAGATCCAGAGGGGGGGCTGGAATCTTGTATCTTGTAGAGAAGTGTTGTTCGTTTCCTGGTGTAACATCATAGTGTTGGGTGATCTAGCTTTGCATGAGGTGAAGAAGGGATTTCTTGCTGGAGGATGATGCTGGGTCAGAAAAATTGGTTGTAATCCTCTTTGCTATTCTTGATATTAATAAAGCTATTCTAGTTTTCCTCCACATTCTTGTATGATTGATTGTATATGCATTTGTGTGGTCAATACATATCTGGTCCTGTATTGTTTATGACTGTAGATCTTTGTTCTTTGATAGTATTATGCTGCTTTGATTCCACAAGTGCTCTTTGAAGCTGGGTAGACGAAGAAGAAACGACGAAGATCTATCAGAAAGGAGAGGAAACATGCAAGGAACCAAGTGCAAGACTGAGGTTGGTGTCCTTTGTTCCCCTCTTATCTACTTCTCATAAAGGAAAGCGAAAGTAGTTTTAACTTGTTTGTTTCTAAGATAGCTACCAGTCTTAGTGGGAATAGCAGCTCCAAGTGGACACTATTCCCGATAACACATCATCATCATCCTCCACTTGCATGTTGTAACATTCTAGGGCATGGCTTAACTGATGTGACCATACTAGTTGAACTATTTCTCGTGGTTCCTGTAGTATTTTGAAAATGGTGGATTTCATGAATTGCAGTGCATCATCAATAGTATCCACCCATTAGTCTTCAAATAAGAATGTTAACAAAAATCCTTCACTTAAGATATCCCATTCGCCCGTAAGATGTCGGAGTTCTATCTTGATATACCAGTTTCTTGGGATGACATCCATGGTATGATAAAATAAGTGTACCCATTCAGGCTGGGACTCTTCGCCATAAGCTTTGGTCCATTTTGAAAGGTGCATGCATGGGTCATCACATCCATCGTACTCTCAGTTATTCGTAGATCCAGCTTTCCAAACCTTAGCTATATCATCCTTCTACAATTGCGCCAGTTTTCAAAATTTCCTTCATGTGTTCCCCACCAATGAGTAGGTGTTGCGCGCAGTACCCACTTTAATGCATCGAACCTCTAATGCTCCGGTACTGCACTCTCAAACTTGTCTAAGAATTCATCCACCACTTCCAATCCATCATATGTTGGTAGATCTCGAGCTTGGGTGGTTACGTAATGTAGTGATTTGGTCATCATATTACAATTTAGCGTCGTCACTTCACTTAACCAATTGTGCCATTTTTCATCTTCTTCGTCTGAATCCGTAAGGCAGGATTCTGCACATTCCCATGAGACCCTTCCATCTGCAGTCGGATTTAGCAAATCCTAGTTTCGCATAGTTATTTTGTAGATACAATCCAGCTCTTCATCACCTCGATCGTTTCGCACAGGTTCGGTATAGCATTCTCCTTCAGTGGGATCCAGCGGAACTATCACACGTAGGGACTTTTGTTGAATATCATCTTTCAGATTTTTAGGTTGATGACTCCATTCATATCCATAGCCCAGTCTATTCCTAGCAACGTGGGGTACAGATTACTGTCATCTACAATATCTATTACCTTGAAGCCCATCTGCGTGCTCGCACCTTCGATATCCATTGTTACCCCTTGCAATCTCCCCATGGGCAGGATCTTTTGTTGGTTCACCATCCATAATTGAATAGGAGACCATTGTAACATGGGCTTTCCCATGCATTCCCAATTTTGTTTTGGTAACACGCTCACGTCTGATCCCAAGTCTAAGATTACCTGATCCATCTAATCTTTGTTGATTTGCGCCGTAAATCTCATTTCCCTCCTGGTACACAGTGCATGGCTTCCCAATTTTCGGATTACGCGTATTTCACCCGGTCCTGTGCACCTAGCGATTAGCTCTTGTAGCCCCATAATCACCTTATTGTCGCATAGCAGCTTCATGCATGTCTATAAAAGGTAGTAAGCATAGAAGGATCCATTCTTGTTTCTGGTTGATCCTTACTACCTAAAGTAGAGACCTCCATGAAGCTCTTCTTAGCTTCCATAAATGTTTCTCTTGCATGCTCCAAGTCAAACCCAAGTTCCCTTGTAGGAGCCTTACATACCCAGGTATCTTCTTCAGGCTGCTTCCCCTTATCTTCCCCTATGGTCACACCACTTCTGAGCACCATGTTTACGTTGGGGTTTTCTTTGCGTGGTTCCAACCTCATCATTTGGATATTTTGGGTTGCAGTAGTAGGTTGTAGTACCCCTTTCTCATGCATTTGTGCGATCAACATCAGACAATCTACCATTTCATGATCAAACTGTTCATAGTTCAGACAAGATATTCTCGTCGGGTTGGTACAATCGCGTGTGTAGTGCCTAGGTCCTCTGCAATTGTACAGATTAGCTATCTGCACCCTCGTCCAAGTCCCATTCTTCCTCGCCCTCATCCGCGTCCTTGGAATCCACCACATGCCATTGTTGTGACTAGATCAAAGCCTCGTGTTTCTGTCTGCATTCGATAGGCTAGAGTCCTATCCATTATTAGCTCATAGCTCTGACATTCTGCTCATCGTGGCCTACTGATCTATAGAAATTACAAAATAGTTGTTCTATAGTTTATGTATACTTCTGCAATAGGTGATAGTTGTCTGTAGTGTGCTTTCCTCCCACCTGACAGATCGTGCACCAGAGTGTGGGTGTTGTGTTTGGGCCCATCTATGCCTCTAGCCTCAATGGCATCGGTCCTCCTCCTACCAAATAGTTTGCAAATATTGGGCGGTGATCCTTATCGTGGCCCTGGCCTTTAAATTTTATGCACCACACTTCTTCGCACGCTTCCGGTCGGGATTCCCTATCCTATTTCAAACTTTGCATCTCCAAGCAAAGGTTTTGTAATTTCACATGGATTTGTTGGACTCCCAACCTTGGATCCTATATCAGCGTCTCATGCAACCTCATCACCATTTCCAATGCTTCTGCCTTGGTTGAGAGTTTTTGTTGTGACAGTGTCGTCCTCAGGTGTGGTGTCAAAGATGCCACAAACCACGCATGGTGCTACACATCTATCAGTGTCATATTAGCCTCACGGATCGTACTCTTTAGCCTTTGATCCATATCCCAAGGGGTTTTACCTGGAAGCATCGCGATCTCTTTGAATCTGATGATCGACTACGTTTCTGATTTCGGTCAGCTAAATTCTCTATTCAATTCAGTCTAAATATCTACTATTCTGGCATTCAGATGATCATTCGAGTTCTTGATATACCATGTCAACGCGCAATCCTACAGCACACTTACCAATGTGGCCTTCTTGATGTTATCATCCATAACCCCATGTGCTTTCCATACTTCTCTTATTACAAACCAAAACTGATCTGGGTCTTCGTTTCCTACTCCTCTGAATACAGGCAACTTAATCGTGTTTACCATGCTAAATTGCTGGTTTGGTGGAGGCGGTGTGGGTGAGGTCGGAGTTGAAGAAGGTGACGAGAATGGTGGCATTAGTGGCGATGATAATTGTGGAATGCGCTTCCTAATCAAACTGACCTCACTCCTCGGAGAAACCCAAGCACGTTCTTCGTCACTTGCTTGTGGAGGTGAAATTAAAGGACTGTTTCCTAACCCTTCGATCCCTTTGTAGGCCTTTCCACTCCATGTCGTTCCACTCATTAATGTATTCGCATCACCCATTTTTTACATAACAACATCTTAATCTATGTATTAAAAGACGATGTATTTACCTCACGGTCCCTTGAGAAAATGTCTCTCTGCTTCGCTATAGCTAACAGTTGTGTCTATTGCAAATTCAGTGATAAACCCTCCTATGATCTGATCCAGCCAATGGTCTATAGCCTGAACGATCTTATCTTAAGATGCCTCTAACTTGTGCACCAACTCTGGAGTCCACACTATAGGTTGATCAAGCTTGCACCTTCCTTGGCTATCTGCTAGCCTCGCGATCCACTCATACAACTCCAAAGAGAAAAATGCAAAGAACATCTCATGGATTTCCATCTATACATAATGATCCAACCACCCTTTTTCAAATATCTGTGGGGTTTTGTTTTCCTGTACCACGAACTTGTGAAGCTTTTGATCCAACCAATCTTCAATTTCCTTCTTCATAGGGTTCCAGCGTTCCGACATCAAACATCCCTTAGGTAGATCCCAGTCCTGGCAATGGAACCATTTGTTGGCTTGATGGGGCCTGACCCAGGTTAAAAAATATTTAGCCAAAAAAATCCCTAACTACCAGCCCTTTCAGCAACAGTCCGCGGAGCGTGGACTGAGGTCTCACCTGAGGTAGTAGGGGAGGGTCCTGGAATTAGGTTTTTGCACCCTAAGGATGTCTTGATGACATCTAGAAGGTTTGCGAATCAATCCCTCACGCTGCGCTACTTCTGCACAGCCATCCGTTTGGAGCAATTACCATTGCACAACTTGAAGGACAAGCGTGAATGCTCTTTATCCTTTCTATGTTTATTATTATTATAGATCTTGAATTAACTTAAGTAAGCACGATACTTCCACTTACCAGTTAACATAAAAGATATGCGCGCAATCATAAACAGTAAATAGATGCATAAATAGAATAGAGAAACAGACATGCGATATTCCAAAACCAACTTATCTTTATTAATGCTTTTTCTAGTTACAATCCACTTCCTACCCTATGCACACAGCTGCAAGGGTCTGCGCATACAGCTGCAGACTCTACTAGGTCTCTGCGCACACAACTGTAGAGCCTCTTCTACTACTACGATCCGCGACTCAAACTTACAGACTTCGATCCAATATTACTTTAGAACCCATACACATCTGAACTCTACATCCCCAAACCACCTTCTACGCTTAGAGCCTTGCTATATTTATACATTCCCATGGTCTCTGGACCATGGGTAGGCCAACACATTTTAGATTAATTTACAATATTTTAGGGTGGACTACCCTTAGACTTGACCTTTTACAATTCACACTATGTGCACTTTGCGGATATTTTACCATACCAATATCCAAAAAATGTGAGCTTTAAGCCCCAAAACCATTACGTGGGGGATCCACTACCCAACACTTGGCTATAAATACCCCCCTCATTTGTACATGAAAGGAATTTTCACCTCAGCTCCTCCCACATAGCTAAGAGAGCTTGTAATATTTTCTTTGAGGAGTAAGTAGTGGCTCCAACACCCCACTGAGAAGGTTAGTGATGTATGGTGTAACGATGTGTCTTGCAACTTTCGCTTAATTCAGAAGTCCGTTAACATGCCATAACATTTTCACACTTGTATTGTATTTATTGTAAGACTAATCTTTAACACTTGTAATGCATGTTGCTTTAACCTGTGTTCTACATCTGAACTGATTCACTTGTTGTAATGTATAATATATTAATGGAAATGTGTTGTATATGTTGCTAATGTTGTCCTGTCCATGTCGATTGCTCTATTGGAAATTAGACAGACCTTTCACATGAATCTTTTTGTAACAACCATTACACTCATTCAAATAGATACGTGAGCGTTGTACGTGTTATCTTACCTTATATGTTGTGACTGCTGCATCCAAGAGGATTGCTTTGCCGGAAGTTGTGTATGTCCTTTTGTGTTGTGTGTTCCTCAACAAGTTGGGACTGATCCCTTTCAACCTAGAACTCACCTTCACTCTCTTCCCCTCATAGTGAAAGAACCATTAACACAAGTACACTTACACTCACCAAGCATGCAAACCTTGCTTCCTGAAGACAAAGAAGACCACTCTCCTATGCTGACAAGCAAGAGTTGAGGCAAATCCTTAACACAATGGCAACTAGGCCATCATACTAGATGGGACTCCCACATCAAATGGTGTGAGATCTATTTGGGACTTCATACCAGGGTGATCTGTTGAATTTTGGTGGGTTTGGCACCATCAACATTTCTAGTGCTAGAAGGAGGGCAGTGAGTTGTACATGGCTGGAATTCCCCTCACATTCATTCAACAAAATCTGGTCAAGGTAGTAACTCACACTCTCTCTCACCTACATGTGACTCAGTAGTTCGTTACGCCTCACCTCCCAGTGTTGAGCACAATACTTCATATCAACACCTTCACTCTATTCATCCCATTACTCACCATCTCGTGAAAGTGGTCGAACTGATCCCAGACAGATAACATATTCCACGTGTAGTCAGGAAGCTAGAGATCACTCTCATGAGAGTTGTTGTATCATCAGTGGAGGAAGCTACCCTTTCCACACTTGAAGGTCTATGAGAAGCTATCGAAGATGAAAATAAACCTCTAATCCTCCGGCAAGGTGAACAAGGCACTCTTGTGATCTCGGGATTAGACTTTGGTGTAGGAGGCAGAGGGGAAGGCAGTGGAGGAGGTGAAGGTGGAGATGAACCAACAGACTTAGAGTCGGACACATTAGACTCTGAAGGAGAGGAAGAGTACGAAGAAGCTAAACAAATGGCTGACCCAAACCTTGAATCGATTACTCAAGGACCATTGGCTCTCTCGACCATCTTGCATAAGATGTCAAGGCGAGTGGAGAGAATGAACGTCAAGTTTGACCTTGACAGCACAGTAAAGATGGAAGACCACATAGACAAGTTCTACCTACAGCTACAGACCCTTGAGGTACATTTTGATGATTTCACATGTAGATTGTTCCCATGTACCTTGGTTGGTTGTGCAACTGCTTGGTATCATAGCCTTCCACCGAACTCTATACACAACTGGGTCACATTCAAATGCATGTTCCTTGAGAAGTTCGTTAATGACAAGACCCCATCCATGCTACTCAAAGAGTTGGGAAGCCTCAAGATGGAGGGAAAAGAGAAAGTGAAAGATTTCAATGAGAGGTTTACATGTATACTGAACAAGTTCCCTACAGACACTAAGCCTCATGACTCCATCACCATTTATTACTACATGTCCGACTACCAACCAGCATTGCACAGTTTGTCAAGTGAGCTGCAATACCAACACTGTTGGAAAGATGTGAAGAGGATATCATTGTTGAAAAAGACATGCACACAATTGGAGTCATCAAGGATAATGGATCGATGAAGGACTCTAAGGATGCGAGAAGGAAGTCCCAAGCAACGGAGAGCAGGGGTAGAGACAAGGAAGAAACTAACATTAAGACCCTCACTTGTCTTGTCAAGAGCTTGTCCACTAAAATGTCTGAACTCAAACAATGTAGATCAGACACATTTGTAAGCAGTCACCTGCCTAGGTAGAGACAAGAAAGCAGCGCATCAAGCAGCAGCTAGTTCATTCCAAAAACTGCACAGAAACCCGTGTTCCAGCTTGAACAGTGCATAGATATGAAATTCTATTCTTTCCACGAAGAACATCAACCTGAGAACTCTTGTCCTGGCTAGAAGCGAGTCATAAATACTTTTTATAGTCATACACTTGAGGCGGGAAGAAATATGTAGGAGAAACCAGAAGACACGTATAATGATGAAGAGGCTGTACCTAATGAGCCATCAAGCTCTGAGCATGTGGTAAACATGTATCAGTGCTCGCAAACAATGGAAAAGACGAACACCAAGAATCAGTCCCGGAAGCAAACTGACCATTACAGTCTTAGAAGTAAAGGGGCTACCCCCACACTTGGGGAGATAGAAGAAAAGGTCAAACTGCTGATAAGGAAGACCAATCCACAAGCTGCCTCGAAGCAACAAACATAAAGAAAGTCTAGGAAGATAGTGGTGGATAAGAGTATGTCCATGAGTAGCAAGTTGCAGAACACTCTATCGGATAGCATGAACATCTGTCCCACCCCAGACACCTTGGTGAGTCTTCCACCTCTAGATTATAACATTGTTGATGACATGAAGAAAACTCAAGCAAACGTTAGTTTGTTCAAGTTGGCTAAGATCTAGAGTCAATGAGATATCCTGTTGTGTGCTTTAGGACAAATAGTGATGAACAACGAAGCCTCTACTAGCAAGGAAGAAAGCATACCCCCCGGATCACTTTCAACTGTGTTCAATAAACTCCAGATGGAAGAAGCAAACTCATGTTGCCCTCCAATCCTGCTATCTTTTGAAATTTTCAAATACAATGTTCACAACTATTTGGTTGATTTGGGTGCGGTAGCCAACGTCATGACGCTCTCCATCATTAAAAGGATCAATGCACAGTGGAGCGAGACATCTGCACTAATCATGCAGCTTGATCACAAATTCATACCAGCCATTGCTGAATTACGAAACGTGATCATTTAACTATCCCATGATAGTCAAGTGCACCAATGTATCAACATAATGGTTGTGGACACCCTAGAAGCGTATGGTATATTATGTAGTAGGGACTGGTCTAGCAAGTTGGATTGATATTTTGCTATGGAATTCAAATTTCCAAGCATTTAATATCATTATTGTGCCACGTACGTGTAATGCAGCTGCTAATGCGTTAGCAAATGCAGCCTCAGGAATGTCACCGATTAGGGATAGATTTACTATTGAAAATTTGTATAAACCATCTATCCTAGACAACATAACTAACTTAATGCATGTTTAATGATGATCAACAGATACTACATTTTATGGCCAACGTTGATGTTTTCAAAGATGTAGCAATAGATGACAACAAACACTAACGCTCTCTGCAAGCAGGAGTTGATGACATGAAAGGCCACATTATCACAAAAGGTGTGGTATCATTGGAAAATCTATATGACTTGCAAGAGCGCTTCCAAGGGCCAAGGAACGGCAAGACCCATAGTTCCACCATGAGGCATGAACTGATAAACCTGGGAACAGAAAGGGATCTGAAGTTTGTCAATCTTGGTACATGTTGTACACAACAAGAATGGCAAGCCTTTATCCACTTGTTCGAATAGTACCAAGATGTGTTCACGTGGACGTATGATGACTTGAAAACATATGACATGCGAATCATCCAACATATCATGCCAATCAAGGAAGGTGTCAAGCCATATCAACAAAAGCTGAGAAAAGTACATCTGTCGCTTGAACTCCTCATACAGATTTAGCTTACTAAATTGTTGGATGCACGAATCATATATAAAGCTCATCATTCCAATTGGGCCTCCAACCTTGTGCCTATATGAAAGAAGTTTGGGGGAATCCGTTTGTGTGTCAATTTCTGGAACGTTAACCTTGCTGCGGACAAAGGAAACTACCCTGTGTTATCTATAGACCATATTTTTCAAATAGTACTGGGGCACAGATGTTCTCTCTCCTTGACAGCTTTTCAAAATACAATCAGGTTCTGGTATCAAAACCTGATAGACTCAAAACTACTTTATGTACCAAGTGAGGTACATTCGCTTATAGACGAATTCCATTTGGGCTTGTAAACACAGGTGCAACTTTTCAACGCACTATGGACATCGCCTTTCATGGACTCATTGGGAAGAGCATGGTGGTATACGTTGATGATGTGAATTTGTTCTCAATAAGGTGAGAAGACCACATACGCCATCTTAAGAAAATTTTCAAGCAATGCCGAAGGTATGGGATTTCCTTGAATCCCAAGAAGAGCATATTCTTCGTGTCGGAGGGGAACCTCCTAAAACACATTGTTTCCAAGAGTGGGATCAAAGTGGATCCAGACTAGGTCCAAGCTATCACATGGATTCCTCACCTAGTCAACCAGAAAGCCATGTAGTCCTTCTTAGGCAAGATAAACTTCTGGCAGAAATTCATCTCAAATTATGTGCAAATAGTCAATCCCATACAGGACATGATCAAGAAAGATGTAGTGTACACCTGGGGCAAGAAATAAAAGCATGCATTTTCCTAGATTAACCAAGCCATTGTTGAAGTACCTACACTTTACAGCCCATATTTCAAAAGAAATTCTTGCTATACACCTTCCCTTTCGATGATTCACTAGCTGGAGTACTCACTCAGAGAGAAGAAGCTAATGATGAACGTCCCATCTCTTTCATGAGTGCAAGCATGCAAGGACTAGAAATTAACTACCCCACCATTGACAAACATGCTTATGTAGTTTACAAGGCAGTGAAACACTTCAAGTCCTATTTGCTGAAGAACCACTACATAGTCATCGTGCCCCACCCAACAATTCGTACATTGCTAGTGCTATGGGGTAAAATGCATGGTGTATGGAGAATGAAGATACCCTCAAAGGTCTTCCCGAGACCTTCAACAAACTGTAAGATTATCTGCAATTTTCATAAAGTTACATGCATGTTCATAAGAAATAATCAACTATCAAAGTAGGAGAAGGAGATTACCTCAAGCCTCTGTGTAGATTTGCTGGAGAGCTCAATGCATCTAGGTGGAAGTCCCCCAAGCCGGCTCCAGATTAAGTCCTGCACAAAGAAAAGACAAGCGTAATCACAACATACAACTCTGATAACTAATACATGAATACATAAAAGAACATATAGTTACATATAACTAAGCTACTCATGCAAACAGGTATCGGAAAAACAACTTAATGAATGATAGTACCAACACCATAGAGAAGACAATACAATTATAATTCTGTATTAATATTGGAAGAGTGATTACAACCATCTGTTGCATCAGCCTTCCTTTGCCCCTCCAGCTTCTCTCTCTCTCCCTCCTTGGTCACTTCTTATGACTTGAGATAATGCTCAATAGTCAAGTATGCTATCCTTTCAAATGCTCTGACCCCTATCACAATAGCCCTAGCTTTTCTTATGTAGCAATTGAGTTAGGGTTGCCAAGCTCCTCCTTGAGTTCACTAGGGAAAAAGTAATGAACTTGCCATGCTTTTCAGCTCTTTCCCATTTGCCTCCTTCTTTCGGATTATAAATCCTCCAAATAGGTTTATTTTGGATGTTTTCTTGCTTTTCTTGAGTAATTTTAGGAACAAATATATAGATATTTATGAGTCAATTCATTCCTTTCAACCTTAGAACTTCACTAAGTTTCACTAACGTAGTCCCCTTACTAGCAACTTGAGTTATCAAGGTCACTAACGCACCCTTAGGCTTGCAAACAAGATTTATAAAGCAGGTTGTTAGTGCACAGCTAGCGTTAATGTGGAATCAAGGCCTGTGATTGTGGTCTTTGCTTCAGCTATCATGTCTTTCCCCTTTGAGTTGATGAGGAGGTCAATTTGTTGTATAACAGATGCCCCCTAAAGTATGAGATCAGAGGCTATGACGATGGCCAAAATACTTTACTTTAACTGTAATTTTCCTTCAAAAAGAGAGAGAGGATTGAAGCTTCGGGTGGCAAGGGAAACCTAATACATCACATATATATAAACTACTAAAATCATGTCCTAAGTCAAGCATTCCCGTGCTCAGTAGCTATGTCAGAGTGATTTTTATCTAAAGAGATATGATGATACTAGCCACTGATAAGCACAATGCGGATCCGGTGTCATAATAGAATCATCCTGATAAGTTGTCTCCAAAAAACAATATCCGCAACTTGGGAGAGGAAACAAGGCTGAATGATGCAAGCCTCTACCCAAGGTCTTGATTTTTTCTTCATCGAACAACATATATCGATACATGTGAATATATGCATTGACGTTAAACATGCACGAAATCATCTGATTACCAATCAATAATGGAGACCGTTAACAGACGCGAGGAAGGCCATTGATAATGGTGATGGTCTCCAAGATGCACAATACAATCTAACGAGTGTGAAATATGTCTTTGTCATTGAACAACCGTAGAATCGCTTAACCAGGAGCCAATAATGAGAACCCCTAATCAAACACAAGGAAACCTACCACTAATGTCTACAAGTACCAAGGCACTGAATGTGTTTCTGGTTTATCTTCCTAGATAGAGTGCTAAAGTCGATAGGAAGAAACTTGTCGAAGGTAGGAAATAATGTGTCCTACATCAATCGACTTGAAACAGGACAAGAATGATTTTGTTTTTTGATGAATCTTTTGAGCATTTGGGTCTTGTTAACACCCAGGTTGTTCTCTTTGACTCCTAAGAGAATACGGCCGGGGTAACCACTAACCAATCTTTGGGCTACAGCTTCTAGCCTAGCTGCAGTCAGAGAGGGCTCTCTCTATAAGGTTTTTTCACTGCTTTCAGTGGAGGTTTTAGGCTAGTTATGGAGTGAATATTTTGGTTGTTTTTGTGTTTGGTTGGGAGGATGCTTCTGATTTCCTTAAAGTATATCAGTAGGTGAGATTAATCCATTGGGCAATGGGGTCTAGGATGGTTTTCTCTTGAGATCTTGATTTTTGGTGAGGGAAAAGGCTGTAGGGCCTGTGTGCATTTCATGAAACAAAGGTAAATAGTGAGAGTGAAGTGAAAACAACCAGCAAAGAGCAGTTAAGATTTCTTTACTTAAGCTGTATATTGTAAAAGAGACTTGTTGTCTAGGAGCAATTACTTGAATTCCTAAAACAACGATGCACTGTGATGATATAGTATTAAAGGTAGCAGTGAAGAATTACGCTTTAAATACCTTATCAGAAGAAAACATATAAGATAGCTTAGATTGAGCTCAAGGTAGCCAATGACTAAATCCTGAGACTATTCTTCTTCCTTACTATCTGGATTCTCAAGTGTATAGAAAACATGAAAGACACAAGGAATAACAGGAGACACAGGTGAAATAAAGAGTCATGAGAAAAACTTATTGAGCCATGCTATGCACAGGAATCCTACAACTTTGAGCCACACACCATCAAGATATCAAGAGACAAACGTCTTTGAAGAAATCCCGCTGTCTTTTGTATTAACCTTCTGAGAGTTTACAATATCAGAATAACAGAGAAGATATCAAGAGAATTTCTTACATCCGGAGTCCAACCTCTCTAAACAAACGCGAGAGGGAATATATAGAGGTTACATACAAAAATATCTCAGGAAAGGAGTCATCTGAGAGGAAAATATCTCTTACATTTGTACAGGGGAGTAGATGAGAAGTTATTGTAAGTATAAATGATTCTTAAAAGCTCTTAACTTCTGTCAGGACAAATTTTTGACCTTTGGGCACTGCGGAGTCGACTGTGCGGCTTTATCATAAATATGAAATGAAGTGCTCTGTTATTTTGATCTTTTGTATCTTCTTGGCTCTGCCACCTGTAGATGCAATATTGACTGTATTGCTGAAAAAAGATTTAATTCCTCAGCTTTGGTTCAAAAGTAGCTTTATTAAGTCCTGCCATATGTCTTGAGGGGGAAGCTGATGCCTCAAAATTGACCCTAAGGTCTCATCAGCTTCTGTGTACTTATAGAAATGAAGAGGCTCATCAAATAGATGTGTTACTTCATTTTTAATAAAAAATAAATTATCTAATTTTTCAAAAAGAGCCTGTCCTG
>APFE031667009.1:0-10387 GCA_000404065.3 Pinus taeda
CTCCGCAGGAGTCAAGACTCTCTGGGGCGGGGCCTCCATTGTCTCCTTTCTTTATGGAATTCTTTGAATCTAACAGACGTACAAGCAAAAGACAACAAAAAAAACTCAGCCTACAGAAACTGGTGCAAAAACTTGGAAGGTGGTGAAGAAATACAATAAACAAGGCATCTGTATATATAGATTTCTAGCTCTCTCCGTCGACCTAAGAAAATGGCAATTGGCTTTTTTTTTCCAGTATTCCCGTGGAAATAAAAATAAAAGTAATGAGGAAAATGCCCAATTTCCAGGTAAACTGATAAGCACACTTCCAATGGAGTACGCGGCGTGCATGTGTGGCCCCAAAATGCCCATTTCGCGGGGCGTTCCATGATAGACGGTTCTCAGAGGTCCACTTCATCTGCCGATTGGATAATCATGAAAAACCATCCAAAATGTAGTACTTTCCAATGGAGTACGTGGCGCTCATGTACGGCCCCAAAAATGCCCATGTGGCGGGGCTGTCCCAAGATAGACGAGCTTTAAGACGTCCACTTCATCTGCCGATTGGATAATGATGAAAAATCAAAGTGGTGATCGCTGACACCGAGGTTCTTTGATGGCGGAAAACAGGGAATATGCTGATCGTTTCGCAAACCGATCGGATGAATCCGGTGACACAAGATGGGTTAATCGTTTTCTATTCATTTTCGATGAATTGTAATTTTTTCCCATTACTATCGAAGGAGTAGTTTTTAAGCGGTAGATTTTTCGCTATAATCTGGTTAAAAAATCTGTGGGCAAATTTTGATTTTTATTATTTAAATTTATTTTTTATCGTATATATAAATTCAATGTTCTCAAAACGGTAATTTAATTGTGAAAAATTCAATTTTCAAACTTAATGAATCTTACAAGATTTTTGACAAAATAGAAGACAAAATAAACCAAAAAATAATATTGAAATCATATTAAAAATTTTAATTAATCTGTAATAATATTAATAATAAATTTTTTCATAATATATCTCAAATACAACACAATAAGTAATAAAACTAATATAAAATCTAGAAAATTAAAACCATCTAAATTAGAATCTTTTATTTACAATAAATAATAATAATAATCCTAAATAAATTACCAATATACTTAAATAATTATAGTTTTTTTTACGACAATTTAAAAATAGTTCATAATTTATTAACTTTTTACGATGGATAAAACTCCTGAAAATTAATATATTATACAATCAACTTAGTAAACCTCTGCTCCGGATCGATATCGTTGTTGAAATCTTTTCGAAAATAGGATTGAACATCCTCACGATTCTCAATTAATGGTGGGATAATTCAATTGATTTTCTATATTTTTTTTGAAATTGAGTTATAAATTGAAAATTGAAAATTTTGATTTATTAAATTTGTAAAATTTAAATGCCTAACGTTTTTCACAATAATGAATCCAACTCTAAATGACTCACACGATGACTATGGAATCATGTTTGTACCACTGGCGTTTCTTTATTGACAATCACAATATCTGGATCATTCATCACTATCAAAGTATAAATCGTTGTTCTTTTAATTCTAGGAATTCAACAAAGTCAAGTAAATTATTAATATCAGAATAATGCCTCGAAATGAAATAAAGAAAAGTAATATAAAATAGAGAAATGAAATAAAAGAAAAGTAATATAAAATAGAGATTAGAAAATTATTTAAATAATTTTTAAAAATTTATTTATAAAAGGAATAATGGTAATGGAAGTAAAGTTTTTTCCTTTACGGTTAATTAATCAAATTAAAGGTTAAAAAGTTATTGACAACAAATTCCTCACATCGTGAAAGAGTTTTTGTAAAGTGTGTAGTGATGTTCGACACTTGTGTATAAGTATTATTGTTAATATTTTAATATTAAATAACTATCTGTATAAAGTATTATGTTAAATAATTTTAATATAAATAATCTATATGTTTATGTTGTAGCTGTTTGTTTTTCCATAATTATAATCTATATTTTTGTATTGTAAATATTGTTATGTTTACCTCTACTCTTTGTATAAGCATTGTAAGCTTTCTTTATGGTTATTTCTGTAAAATTAGGTTAAAGTTATAAAGTTACCTCAGCGATAGACCCATACAATATTATTTGTAATATTTTAATAATATTCATTGTAAGCTCAGCACAATGGAAACTCTACACAAGGAAGCCTCACACAATGATCCATGTTGAATAAAGTTCTTATGCACCCCCATTCTCCCACACATCCCCTGTCCTCCGCATAATGAAAGATAATAATATTAATTCGAGATTTTTAGAGAACTCTCCGCATAAGCACAAATGTCAGTGAATACTTCTCAGAGATAGAGTGATTTTTTTGTAGTGTAGCCGAACCAAGTTCTTATGTGCTCAAGACTTTGCCAATCAATTGATTAAAAAAATTAGGCATATGTGCAAGGTTATGCAGGAATTCCATTATGCAAGGGAAGCTTTTAAGGTTTCATGGTATGAATCTTCGTATTTTACACAATGACAAACCTTGCGCACAATTCATACATGCTCACACTTATAAACAAACTTTTTAATCGTAAAATTTACAAACAATGTTGGTCCCCACCACTATGTTATTAGTTGGATCTAGGAAGAAGTGTGGACCATATTGTGAATTTATGTTACTAATGTTGGTAATATATATTTATACTTCACTAACAGAGAAAGTTTTCTTTGTTTGAGAGTATGGAGGTTGAGTGTGGAGAATTTGATTGTGTGGGAGTGCAGAGAAATGTATTGGTAATATTTTAATAATATTCATTGTAAGCTCCACGCAATGACAACTCTGCACAAGGAAGCTCCACACAACAATCCCTTCCAAATAAAGTTCTTATGTACCCCCGTTCTCTTGCATGTACCTAGTCCTCCACACAGCAAAAGCTCCGCACAATGAAACATAATAATATTAATTCAAAATTTGTAGAAAAATCCCCACATAAGGATAAATGTCAATGAACACTTCTTAGAGACAAAGTGGTTTTCCGTAGAGTAGCAGAACCAAGTTCTTTTTGTAAGCACCACATTCAGAGTGTAAGAACCACATTTAGACTATATACAATTTTATTTTATTTTTTTACAGCAAATACAACAAGAAAAGAAACGCATTGAATTTCAAATTTATTCATTCCTGACACTCATTTCAGGAAACATATCATAACATTTACATACTTTAACAAGATTCCTATTTCTTCTCCTAGTTGTCTCTTTATCCCCCCTTTTATTCCTTAAATTGTGTTCATTACTTGAAGTCAATTAATCAGTCAAGATTTTATCTCCAATCTTCTCCCTAATTTAACTTAGGTTATCTCTTAGATGGATATTCTTATGTTGGTTGTTGCCACATGGAGCTTCTCTACATTTCTCTAATTTAATTTATTATTCCTATTTTAATTCACCTTCCTCTTTTCTTAATTAGGTTTAATTAGTTTAGGATTAATCTTTATCCTTACAATTATGTTCATCTTTCCCCTTTTACCTAATTAAACCACATAATCTACCTAGTATTTTCCAACATGGGAAGGGTAGAGTTTTTAAGGTACTCTATTTTATTTCTTCCTATGATCCTCCTTATTCCAATTTTTATTTTTTATTTAATTACCTTGGTTTCTAATCATCATTTACCCTTGATGTAAATTTACCTAGTTTTCATTCCTTGCTTATATTTATTTATTATTATTTATTTTTGATGATTCCAAGGGTGCCAAGTTTGGTTGTGCCCTTCAAGAACTTCCCTAGAAGTTCCAAGGGTGCCACACCTAATAGTTTATTTGTGATGCCAAGGGTGCCAAGTTGGTCGTGCCCTTCAAGGAAATCCCCTGAAGTTCCAAGGGTGCCACACCACTTGCCCTTCAAGCATTCAATGACTACGACGGGAAAGTATAGTGCAACGTCATAGACCACTATCATCTCTTATGTTGTCTGCTATAGTGAGACTGATGGTGTCAGGGATCAAGGGATCCGCCTTGATGTGCGCCCCCTGGTAAAATCCTCATGAGTGACCCAACTTTGGGACCTGCCCTCATGGCATCGTGATCTTCAAGGCCAAGGTGTTTCAACCCTTCCAGCCCAAGTCACAGCGGGAGTGCTAGTGGGTGAGATCAGGGACTCTGTCCCACCCCTCCCACGTAGTTCCATCCACCTATACAACCCCATCACCCATATGTGAGTCATTCGGTCAAGCAACAAATCTGTGCCTGCAACCATTAACATATCATCAGCATATAGTTAAACATATATGGCAGATTTCAAGATAGATTTAGACTTTAAAAGATAAAACAATATGAATTTTCATCAAACCAGGTGTCATCGACATGTCATATGCGAGCGCCTCTGATTCTTTCCTTCCATACTCAAAAATCATTAGCAACAAGGTTTCTCATTGTTAGTCATTATCATAATATCATCATGAACGATTCCTGGTCATTCACATCCTTGTCCATTATAAGCCTGAACTAACGGAAGTAGGTAACAGAGGGTACACATCCCTCATGGCTATCATCATTTATCATAAATGGAAACATACATATTCATTAAGCCATCAACATCGTAACATCATAGAAATATACCTATCTATCAAATTATCATCAATTAACTTTTAGTAAAGCACCTACATTTCTTTCTCCTCATATAATTCGATACTAAACTAACTATTTAAATGAGCAATCATCAGAATACGTTAATAAGATATATACCCCATTCATGATATCATAATATCAATGGAAAGCAAAACATCATAACCATGAATATCTCAATCGTTGATAATAGTGTCATGAGTCCAGATCCTCAACCTGAGGTCCTCAAAGAATAAAGTATAAGCCCTAAGGCTATATCAAGGTTAATTTAATATCAGAGTTTTTCAATTAGAGCGGGGCACTACATACACCCCCTCTTAACAATAGACTTCGTCCCGAAGTCCTAAGAATAGGGAAGGAAAATGATAACTCATCTCCTTGATATCCTCCTAAGTGGTTGAAATGGGATTATGATTATCCCATTGAACCTGAACTTGGTCCAAAACCTTTCTGTAAACACCACTACCCTATTTGATATGGTCTTCCTTAACATTTTATGTAATCTCAAATTCTCATCAATAAAAATCTAGCTATCTATGGTGCCTTATATGTAGTCTTAACTAGTATGAAATGGGAACTCTTGGTCGACATGTCTACCACTACAAATATGTGGTCATGATGAAATCCATTGATATACTTTCTCATTTAGACTTTGGTATCTTGAGGGGTTTCAATAACCCTACGGGATGTCTCTGTTCAACTTTTACTTGTTGACACTCTAAACATCCCGCTACAAAGTTTACAATTTCCTTCTTCATCTCCTTCTAGAAGAATAACAGTTTCAGGTCTGCACTAGGCTAAGTTACATAAGCAACTTGCTCACACTAGAGTAAGTGTTCTAAGGACAATGTGGGTGATTTTTTTTTTTCACTCCTAGACATGAGGCCTAAGAAAAAGTATCTGCCAACATACAAAAATCAACATCCACTACTATGGAAATAAAAATCTAGAGATCCCAAGGGTTTATCTCAACCATTTATTATTCTCTGCCATATGAACCTAGTTTGAATACCCCTAGGTCAATGTACACTAGTCTATGCCCACAAGTTTATTAGAGATTCCAACCATGAATGTGGGGAAGCTTTGCTTCAACCTCAACTTCTCAACAATGAATCTAAAGATAGTGGTTTAAAAATTAAAGAACCATGGGTGTTCATTAGCTAAGGAATAGCTCCTATCATACCAATGATATGTTGAATTAAAGCTAATGTAGCTTACTTGAGTGAACAGGTTTATTAAGTAATCTAGTTTGTATTTATTAAGTGAGTATTATTTATTTAAATGAGTGCATTCTCCTAAATATGATTCATGCATTGAGATCAAAATGTCAAGAAACAAAACAATCATAAAGCATTTTACCTATCTTTGAATAATATAGTGCTACATAAATATGAACATATTACCTTTCATCTCATAATTGCTACTGAACCACAATAACAATGCTCAAAATAAAGAAGACAATCTACATTCCTTGTCACAATATATTAAATAATGTTTACCTTTCACCTCTAATCACCAATGAACCACAATATCCACCCCCAATATTTAATTAAAACATTAAAATATCAACCAAAACAAATCCAATCTAATTGCAAAGGGAGATCTTAAGCTCTAGAATTCTCAAGCTTGACCAGCTAAATAAACCACTAATATGAATGACATTTCTTTCTTGTAAAAGTAGACCAATGGGGTTTCCTTTTAACCAACTTTTGTAAACCTTATATTCTCTCTTAAGGCTCTAAAATAGTGTTGTTTGATTGGATATGCAAAAGATTTAACTATCCATGGTTGGATGCACTTCAAATTTAAAACAATTAGATATGATTGAATATTCTTCAAATTCAACTATCCATGATTGGATATACTTCAAATTTGATTCGTTAAGATAAAGAATTTTAAATATTACATGAATTATAGAAATGACAGTCAGGAAAGGCAAATAAAACAATAAATTTAGAAGCAACTATTGTGTGTCTGCAAAACAGATTGATCTCAAATGTGTGCCAAGTTTATAATGATGGTAATATGCCAACCCTAACCGATTATCAAATGAAAGGCAATGAGCAGGAAATATCAGAGCCTCTCTTAAGATCCAACGATATAGAAATGGAGAATCTAGTACAGTAGTCCTAAATAGGATATCTAATGAATTACAGAGATCCAATAGGAGATGTGTTACCCTAAAGAATCTCAGAGTCTCTATGTATAAAATCAAGGTTGTGATATTTCCCACGCTGCTCTTGTTTAGCAGAATTTATTAAGGCAGATCTTAGGTGTTTCTACCCGTCAAAGAAATGATTTGACAAGGATTTATAGATCTGTTCATGAAAAGTGAATTTTCTTCCTAGGAAGAAATATGTATCCTTGATCTAACAATAAATTGGGCAACCAAAAGTGAAATACACCAATCTCTATATCTAATCTTATAATCCACTAGACAATAAAAATAAAATGTTCCACAATTACTATAACAGAGTATACGGTTTGTAAATACACTATTGAATAGGTATGGGATGATCTACCTTGGCCATAAGCTAATTTATGCAACAATTATAGGCAAAACCAAAACTGTGGACAAAACACCATTCTTTTCATAGAATCAATAGAAAAATCAATTTTTTTTTGTGTTAAGGTATGTTTAATTCTATGCTCATCCAATGCTTAGTCCTCACTCTCAAAGCACGATTGACTGTGATCATAGGTCCGTTGTAAGAGTGTGGAATTGAAGGGTATTACTCAACTTTCCTTTTTGAATTTCAAAACCAATCCTGGTCAAGGAGTCACATAGAAGGCAGGCCAGAATACCATGAAATGAAAGTGGTATACTCATTGCCTTTGAAAGAGGTATACCATTGCAAAACACAATAGATACTAGTGAATAGAAATCAAAACGTCGGTCATATTTACAGCTGCTGTGAGCTAGATAATGAAGACTTGTATATGAATCCCATAGAGTTACAACAAAGAAAAATAGAAGGGAATAATGAAGAATCAAATAATATATCCAAAACAGAATTAAGAGATCTGAAAGGGTGAAAAGAGAGAGAGGAGAATGCATGGAAAGGAAAACAGACAAATAGACCACTAGAGAAGACGGTAATAGTTGATCAAATGCTTTTCTAGGACATTTAAGGAGAATGATACAAGCATAAGGAGACAGATATAAGGCAATCATGCAAATGTGGTGAATACCAGAAATGGAAAAATGCTGAGGAAAATATAGCATGTCTCGGTTATGGTAGGTAGCCAGGCTGAGTGGAAAGGAGATAACAGGAAGGAAAAGGTTCCACATCTGGTTAGTAACAGAATAGTAAGATAAAGAATTGGGTGGGAAGAAAACAAGGATGCTGACGAGGAAGTATATACAAGGCTTTATACAGTGAAGGGATGGATACATCAAGAATAAAAGTTGCATGGGGGATGACATGCAGAGTAGGGTAGAGAAAGGGGCATTGACAAAGTCAGGAATATAAGAAGTATGAGGAACATTAACAGTTGCCATGGAGGAGGACTTTTATAGCACATGTTAATTTGAGATGGCAGAGAGAGTGGGAATAACAGGGGAAGAGGGAGATATGAGTATGAATAAAGAGCCACATGAACTTGATTCTATCATCCTTGCGAAGATGTCCATGTTCCACATATCCTTCATTATTGCTTTTGGTTCCAACCTGAGATAAAATATCTGCAGCGTCAGCTACAATGCCGGTATAGTTCAGCCATTTCAAAAGAATTTATTTTTAACACTGCTTCTTCTTAATGTTATTCTTCATATCATGTGCAATTTACTCATAACAATTAACAAGTTAATCATCAAACAAAAGATACCAGTACTGCTGTGATCCAAATGTCAAACTGATGGAAGATTTTAAAAATGCCAGCGGCCCAGCATGTGACTTCCATATACTAGCTATAAATATTCACATAGAAATAACAGATTATTCTGGAATCTTGTTGGTGGAATGGAGCTTCTGGCTTCCTAGATAGTTAAGCAATCAATGTCCAGCGAACATTCAAATGTACAAACTATATGCAAGTCTTCGGACTAAAATTGTACAAGGCTTCAAATGATCCTTTCACAGGAGAGCCCTTGGACATCTATATAGCCAAGGATGGAAGCATTTTGTGATTTTCTAATTCCTTCACATTACTTTTGTAGCAATAAACTTTTATATATGACATAAACACATGACATCCTTTTGCTAGCCTTCCACTGTCATAAAAGGCACTCTCAGCCAATTGCAACCAAACAGCAACCTTGCAATATCTATCGCTGGACTCCCAATATGTGATTTACATGCTTCTGTAATACTGAGAATATTGGGTTTTATGCACTTTATTTTTATTTTTTAAATGGAAATGGATAGAGAGGGTAAAGAGGATAATGCTTCTAATAGTGCATGGAAATGACATCAAACAACTCTCAACCTATAAATATATTCAAGTTCTGACTAGAGACATCATTGTTAATACAAGCAGTGTTAGAATCAGACCTTACTTTTAACAACAATGCTGCTATGACATACGCTGCTACAGAAAAACACTCATAACCTCACGTTCTTCCTTAATGACACATCAATCCTTGACAGTGGTTGTACCAACATGTAGTTCTCACAGGACTTTATGATAACATCAGTACAAAGCAACATACAGTGAATCATCATATTCATAACTTGTGGTAGTTATTCTAATCTCAAAATCCCTGGAAGTGATTTTATTAATAACACCCAACAAGACTCAGCTCATGACAGTACAAGCCTCTTGGGAAAATCATGCTCTAGCATACATAAAACAAATTTCTATGCTTATTGCAGACCCTCACTAACAACACTTTCTATAAATAAAAAAATTGATGTTTTGATTACTACAAAGCTCAACATCAATAAACTAATGCTATTGTGATAATTATTTTAATCTGCATACATGGTGGGGGTTTGAATGAATTTTTTTTTTTTTTTTGGCCTCACAAATTGTAGCACTTTAATTGTAAAGGCAGAGTGCAAATAACAAGGATTTAAGCGTGCTTGGAATAAATTCTGAAGTGATCGAGTGCCAGAATTGAAGTTTTTACTAGTATCTGAAGGATTTCTCAAGTGTCACACCCAACTCAGTGTACCCAACAGGAAATTCTGAACTCGTGACCTGATTTGTTGATTTTTCTTGCTGGCTATTACAACCTCAAATGATGGCACATGGTGTAAGTCCTGAATATCTGATCTGACAACTGCATTCTTACACACCTAATGCTCTTCAATCCACATCAGGTCCTCCATTAGCATAAATAGAAATACAACCTCATCAATTTGCATGCAGAGTTGGCCCTTTCTACAAAAATACGGCCTGCTTTAGCCAATTTCAACCTTTAGAACTCGAACCAAATTTCGTTAATGCAAATCAACTGTTATGCTTCTTAACCTGCAAAGTAATACCAAACCGAGAATATGCGAAGAAAAAATACCCAAAACACAAAATATGCAAAGAAAATATACCCAGAACACAGAATAGCAATGATTTTATTACTCAGAGAGAAATGTTCACAGGCCTCTTCGAGGGGGCAACCTCCAATAGAGCAGAGCTCGATTACAAAACAAGACACGATACTCCTCGCAGGGAGTCTCTATCCTTTATATATGACTCATACATGCAATACCACGGGCCAATACCGTGGGTTTTATTAATACCATCTATCTAATACTACCGCCCATTTACCCTTTATTTAATACTACCGCCCATTTGCAACTAACTGTGGTCCCTTCATTAATTGTGGGTTAACCACTTACAAATATTAA
>APFE031667011.1:0-13985 GCA_000404065.3 Pinus taeda
AATCATTTATTTCCTGCTTTAAATCATTACAAAATAAATTTCAGAAACACACATAATTCAACAAGTATATGTTGTAAATTTTGTATGTATGAATTACGAATGTTATGTGACACTTACTACTCAATTCTTGAGAAGAATATATGCGACTCTCTCTTGAAATTTGCAGAGTCGAGTACATCGATGGCTCTCATCATGAGGGAACTATTTTCACCTAAAGTAACTTGGTACTGGGTGAAAAATTCCCCATCATCACACGAACCGATAAAACCCTTCTACATAAAATTAAACTCCATTAACGGTGACAGAAACCTGCATCAATGCAACCAACACATTGATGAAGAATTGTTATGAATATTTAAGTTATAGCTTTGTAGTTGTTAGAATCCACAAATCAACAAACATGTCTTGCCAAATAAGTTATGCAAACGATCTGAAGGTGGCAACAAATCATTGTGAAATAAGGCCTAAGCTCTGTTGACCAATCACAATCCAAAAAATCAGAATTAATATAATTTAAAAATAAATTAAATTTTTTTTTTATAAATTTAACATTATATCTTTTCATTTGATTTTTGGTCAAAAAGTAACTATTGAAAGTTTAATGTATTATCGAATGCGTTATACCTGCCATGCCACAGGAATAATAACATAACATCAAACATACCGTAATGTTAATAATATAACAAAAGGTAATGTGTTTACCAAAGCACATAATTTTATAACAAAATTTGACAACATGATAAAAAGATCTCACAACATGATCAAATAATCTCAAAAGTAAGGTCAAGCCATCATAACATAATCAACAAATATCATAATCAATGGGATATCATTTTAAAGAAATACTATTGAGGGTAGATTTCAAGACATTATTAGGATTTTCCTACAGGGTGTAGAATAGATGGTCATGGGGTGTTTTGTTAAGACAATTCATGATGTGAAGGTCACATGTTCGAATCCCCGTGGATAAAAACTTCAACCATGTTAAGGATTGGTGTGGCCCAAGAAGGGTGTAATCCCCGGGTTATTTTGATGGATCAGATGCCCCCAGGTTGCAGTTTCTCAAGCCAAAGTTTAAGTGTGCAGTCATCTCAAGACTCACACCACTTCGTAAAGAAAAAAAGATATGATTAGGATTTGATGACTAGTTTATAAGATAAACGATGGCTCAGAAACCCTAAATAAAGGGAATCTAGGAACTTGATGTATATGTCCAAAAGGAAAGTGATAATATAACACATAATTCCAGTGAATAATATGTGGAGGGAATACCACACTAGCATCGCCATCATTAGACCGCAAGTTCCAAATTTAGTGTTCCATGACTCTTCTTTTGAATTTCCATAATATTTAATGGAAAAGGGTATAATAGATTTACTATTATATTGTCTATTTAATTTTATTTCTTGATAAATATGGGTTGATGATTTCAAAGTACAAAAATGTAGTTAAGTGAGTAAGGAAGAAATATAAAATAGTGGACTAATTTTGGTTCTTGAATAATAGAAATAAGAAACTACAACCATCATCATCGATACCGAACTGAATGGTTTATTTCAGTATTTAATAGAATATTATTTTCCCATGCTATTAGGATCATACTATTAGTTTGGGGTCCATTTTCCTTATATGTAGGCTCCTTTGTGGGTGGAAGGAAGCTTTTTCATTGATTTCTTACTAAATAATTTATTCCATGCTCGACTTCAACTCTTTATCCCATCAAGAAAATCATTCTCAATGGTGTTAGAATTCCTTATTTGATCACATTTCCTAAGCATAAGTGGTCCTTCATAGATAGCATGGGCTCCTATCCTTGGAGCCCTTTCAACCAATATTTTTGTTTTTCATATATACACACTCCTTTCAACTTTGAGACTCCATATTCTTCATGTTTTTCCACAAAGTATGGGCAGCCTTAGAACGTTAATCCTATAGGATGCATTGGTGATGTATTAATATATTTATGTACTTTGGCATTACCTTTTGGTTATTGTTCCATGAACCACTTTGATGGACTAGGGCACAATGTCTATCCTTTAGAGCCATGGACTCATTTAATTGATAAAATATGAATTATACTTAATTTGTTTCACCCATGTAATTCATTATTTAATATGTCCATGGCCTCACTCATATCAAACTAAACCCTACATGTGTACTAATCTTGAGTAAATTCAAGTTGATAATATTTCTTACAGAGATTAATTCACTACTACATTTGGATTCAAATTATGGAATTGTTCTACAACATTGATGGAAAATATTGGTTGTGATGTTGGAAATTCTTATAAATTATTGAAAATAAATCATTTTTTTTAACCTAATAGACATAATAGTTATAACAACCCTATAGGACATCAAAACTTAGCACTAATGCTAAAAGGCCAAAAAAACATTATGTAGCATTAATGTAGTCCATGGCTTTAATCATGTCAATGGAATTTTAATGGATTTGTGTCTTTATAAATGATTTAAATTCTACAATATATGGCAACAATTAAGTGAGTTGTAGTATGAGTTTGTATCTAACTATTTTTTCCTTATCATTTCGATAAAATGTTCTTTGCATTATATGGCTTCACATGGCTAGGGTTTCCCTAGCTGCTGAAGGATTTTTGTAGATTTGGAGCAAGCGAGCACATTTGGATCATCGCAAAGTCATGGATCATTGGATCACCACAAATTCATGGATCATTGGATCACTATGCTAGTTGTGATTCTTTGGTACTGATTGTGTCTAGCATTTTGTTCAATTTGGCATGGAGGATGTTCGGTGTGTGTTATATTCTTTCAACAACTAGCCCCACGTGTAGCTGGGGGGTCACAGGGGGGTGGAAACCCCCCCTGTTAGGGTGTTTGCAGTGGGGTGATAGCCTCCCTGCATAGGGTACGAGGCAACACCCTAGTAAAAATAAAATGATGCAAACCTAGTAATAGTTGTGTAGACCCAAAGATGGTGGGTGTACCTACCCATGCTTTTGTGCATGGGGTTTGCACATGGTTTTGGGCATGATGGTTTTCTAACCATGGTATTTTGTAAATCTAGTCAAGGGAACTATGATTATGTTCTAATCTAGGGTTAGTGGATTGATATTTATGAAAGCTTCAACATGTATATATATGTATCGTAACATTGAAAGGAATCTAATGAAAAATCAACCTAGTAGTCTCGGTTTTAGGATCTAGCGGAAAATATTTGTGTATATTTGTTTTATGTTCTTGTCATTGTATATATATTTTTTTAAGAATTTGTTTCCAGGTAATTTTTGTACATGGTTAAAACCTATAGAGGAGGAGGTAGCATTCAAAGACCTAGTGCAAGCTCAAAAACCTCAAGGGACTTCTTCTCCCCCTAAACAAAATTGTGAGGAAATTACTTGTGACCTCTATGGTGGATCTCTCTCCTTCGGATTTGTGCAAGAGAAAAAGTGTGGTCGTCAAGTTTATGGGCTTGTGGCTGGATCCAAAATTTGTTGAATCCTAGATCGTAATACAATGGGCCCCCAACATTGAAGGTTAGGTAGCTTTCTTTACAGTTGGAAGGGGCTTCTATGTATTTTTGTTTCTCAATAAAATGGAAAGAGATTTGATGTTCGTGTTGGTGTGGGTTCAACTGCTACACCTCCCTATTCATCTTTGGGGACCTAATGTACTAAAAAGCATTAGGAACAAGTTGGGTTGTTGTCTCAATAAAGAAGAACCAAAATGAGGTCAATTTTCTTGTGCCCAAATTTGAGTGGTACATTTTAATGAAGGTTTTTCGGAGGCCCTAAACATAAATATTTCATAATGGAGCCATATTCGGGAGTTGGAATATGAGAATATTCCTTTAAAATGCATTGCCTATCATTCTCATGGGAACTTTTCCAAAAACTACCCCCATGAAAAAAATGATAAGTAGGCCCAAGCCCCTATTTCTAAAGAGGTAAGCTTCCAACCAACACAAAAGCAAAGTAGGAATCAAAAGAACAATGTTGCACCCCCAAAGAAATATCTAGAACAAGAAGAAGATACCCCTATGGATGAATCCCCAAATCAGGATCAGGGAAATACAGATGTGCAAGTAGAAAATAAAGAGAAAGCTCTTTCACGGGTAGACCTTCCTTATCTAGAGTCAAAATTTGTAAAAAAAAACATTGGAATTGACACCTTCATCTCTTGTAGAGATGAAGCAGTCTACCCCAAATTTTTACAAGGAAGCTATGGAAATAAGAGTAGCTCATGCATAGTCATGCAAGGGTGACAATGCTGAAAAATCCCTCCCCTCAAATTTAGTGGAATTGCCTCTCACAAGAGGCAAGAAATCTAATAAATAAAAGAGAGAACACAAAATGGATTCTAACTTGGTTGCATGATCCCAACTTTGCATGGATTCTTTTCTCCAAAAGCCTCCCAAATAGCTCCATGTATTGTTTTTGCATTCTCTCATGCTCGCAATATGTAAGAATTAATCCAATAAACATGTGTAAGGACTTAGTTGTAGTAGTTGTAGAAAATATTGGGATCTGTCTCCAATGAATCATTACATTAAGGGAAGAGATCATCTAAAATGGAAATGTATGTAATTCCTTGTGTATTTGTTCTGATCAAATGTAAATTTGATAAATTCTATTCTCATTTGTGTCAAAAAAAAAATTAATGCACACTAACATATACTACAAGGAAAATATCTTTTAGAGGATGTTATAACAAAGGTTTTTAGTTATAAAATTGGCAAAAATTGTCAAAAAAACATCTGCTAAAACATTCATTTGCAATGGCAGATGTTTTAGTGGAGATTATAGTGTAACTTCATCAAAATTAAAAACATATTAGTATTCAAAGGTATTAGCAAATGTTTTTTTTGCGATGCGTTTAATGGAGAAAGTAGCACCAATGTGCTACATATATAAAATACATTGGGGCAGCATACATAACTAAAAGCACCAAGGCGTTGAATTCAAGGAACATTGGTACCTGAAATGTATACATCCCTGGTGCATATACATTGAGAAATGCCTCGGTTTTTCTTTTAAAGAACAACACTAGGGCACACACAAAAAATATTGTAGACTCAGTGCTTTTATTTAAAGTCACAACATCGATGTGTATTGTTTATATAAATGCACTAGTGCACTAAAATTATAAATAGATTGGTGTTGTTAATTTTAGTAATGCACTAGGGTTAGAAATAATATTTTGTAGGAATGGGGCGTTAGTTCTATGAAAGCACTGGTGCATTAAGAATTGTAATGCACCGAGGCATTAATTGCAAACAATATCAGTGCTTGAAGAACTAAACGCCTCGGTGTTGTCGTTTTCTGATATGGAACTGGTCATGCAAAAAAGATGACATCACGATGCTTTTATATAACATAATGCACATGTGTGTGTCTATGTTATGGACTTAGTGGTCTTTTTGTATTATATTTTCTCTTTTTTGGAAACATTAACCTATGACAATGCAATTATTGTAATTTTTTAAATCCATCATTCTTTGAAAAATCGACATATAACTTATAACATTATTCATGTAAATTAAAATTTGATTAGAGAATTTTTATATTATATTTGGATTAAATTCTTATATTATTAGATTTCACATTTCTTCATTATAATATCTAATCATCCATTTATTTAATCAGTGGTGTAACATTTCACATGACATTAGATAACACAATAGAATAAATTAAAATCTATTTTATTATATATTAATAAGAGTCTCTTTGCCATATAAAATGGGATTGTTATTGGTAACCCCTTCTGTTTCAATTGGGACACTATGTCCATTATATTAACAAAATGTCTTATTTTTACAAGAAATTATTTGAAAAAATACAACAGGTTGCATTGATATCCAAATAGAACGTCATTCTTCATTGGAACTGTTGTTAGTTCTCGAGCTACTTCCATGACTTGGGTTATTTGGATGAATATTTTGTTGATTGCATTGATTGTTATTGATCTTATTCCATCCGCGAACATAAAAATAAAGTGTAATGAGTATATATAAATTGGTGAGAATAATGAAAATTAAAATAAATAATATACATAAATGTAAATCGAATAGTAATGTATAACAAGTGACTCATAAACTGTACACATGGTTTCAAAACCAAGTCTCATGCCTTGTTGCAACAAGTCTTTTGTTGGCGTAGTTCCATACTTTGTTTCCTGCATGTTTTAAACCTCATTATAAATCACAGATTTAATATAAAGGATTTGTTCTATTAATTATAAACTCAGAGAAGTAAAAAAACATAGATACTTACAAATTCCACAATTAACTTTTGATATGCCAACATATACTCACAACTCATATTTCACCCAATGTCAATCAATCCTTCCCATAGCTCTTCTTTGTATGTTAGCACCTATTTGAAGACATTCAAGCATGGTTGGTGTAAAACAACTTAAAATATACAAAAATGAAACCTTGAGTTTTTATAAAGAAATAATAACAATTACTCACAAACTTTGATATCAACATCTTCTTCCTTGTCGTCCTGTTTTATGTGCTAAATGAGTTCTATTTTGTTTTCTTTTCTACAAGAAAATACTTGAAAATTAATATTTAATGCTAAATTATTTTTTGTATGTACAACATCAATCATGATTACATACATTTGAAGCATGTTGTTTTTGAGATGGCTCCTCCCATGATGCACTTATGTCCATTTCTTTGACCATCTCCTTGTACATTTTTTTGGACATTCCTACTGGAATTTCACATATAAGCTCATTGATCATTTGGGATTTTCATAATCTTCTTGGAAAAAGTAATAAATTATTTCTATATTGATATATGAAAACTAAATAGAAAAAAATTGATATTAATAAATGAATGGCTTGTAGTAAATATATATACATATAATTCTAGAAAATCATTTTAATTAGGAATATTACCTTTTGACTCATTCTTTTTTGTTGTTATATGTTTTTGTTATTGCAAGTTTGACATGTCCCATTGATCATTGCTTTGGAAACACTTCTTGTAGTTTAGATGTAATTTGGTTCTTTGAAGCATGGGATTGATTTTTGTATTATAAGTGGAAAGTATGTCTATACATTCGTTCCGCTAGATCATTCATAGTTTTGATAAATAAATATCCCTTTCATTAACCTCCAACACCACTCCAGATGAGCTAAAAACAAATTCATCGTCATACATATTATTTATAATTTTTCTTTTCTTAGAATGACATTGATCTTTTATTTCATTGTTACTCCCTCTAGAACATTAAAAATATATGAATTAATAGATTATTTGAAACATGTTATCTAATATTCTAAAGTATATTATTAATGAATTTTCAAACAAAAAAAAACTCATATTGAATAGTATTTTTTCATTTAACGGATTCATCCTTCTACGATTTTTCTATCAAGCTTTTACACTTTTCTACACTTAGATTAGAAATAATCTTATCGACTTTCTTCATTCTATGGCTCTGCGTGATACACACTAACCAATACATATTGGTTAAACTTACATATAATTCAAATATAATAATTTTGTAAAAAATTTACAAAGAACTTGCCTTCTCTGCTTTTTTCAATGTGTTACCATTGTGTTGATCAATATTTTTGTTACTTGACACCTCCTGAGACATTTTTTATCAATATACAACTTGTACCATTCAATACATATGCCATTAAATATATTTTATACATAAATCAAATAATTTTAAGCCAAAAATAGCTCTGGTAATCGGTATGTTTATTTGAATAAACACATTGGTGTGTTTAGGCAATTAAACACACTAGGAGTTTAATTATTCAACATTGTTAGTGAAAATTATTTTTTTTAATAATTTTAAATTATGACGCTGTAATTTGTAATGATAAAAAAACTGCAATGACTTAATGGTGGTATTTGGTAGAGGCAAGTCGGTGCGTTATATTACATTTGGAGCACCGATGAATAGATTGGACATAACTGATAAGGTTATAATATACCGTTGTGTTGTATTATATAAGGTGCACTAGTGCATTATATTACATTAGCGCATTGCAAAAAATATGTCTTTTTTAAAAAAAACAGATAGGGTCGATAGAGTTTGGATCTAATTCAATAAGTGATCCCCCTACTTTGGGCAATAATTACATCGGAATTCATTTGTCGATGCGTTTCGAACCAACCAGTGTGGTTCATCGTGAGGACAAGATGAAGAATCATATCAAAGCCACAAGTTAAATAGAAAAATCCATCATTCAACGGCTATAAAAACAACTATTTTGGACCAAGGAAATGACTACCATTAACCAAGGAAACAACTACTTTTAACAAAGGAAACAACTACAAGGGATTGGACAGCAGCTACAATTGACTAGACCGAGAGACAGGAAAAGGAATAAAAGTACTTTAATTAATTAAATAAATAAATAGTTTGTTTGTTAAATGAAATCATTTTTTTTTAATAGTTTGTCCAAAGATATGTATTATTATAGGACCATTATAAAACTAGTTAGTTAATTAGTTAATATAATTCTAAGCTTATTTATTTAATATTTAGTTATATATAACTAATTTGTTCTAATGAACTAAAACTCATTACCTAAAACATAAAAATACCTTAAATTACATGAATTACTATAGAACTATTAATATTTAGTTAGTTAATGAGTTAATACGATACTAAGTTTATTTATTTATTTGTTTACATGGTATAAGTAACTCAATAGGTAATAAATTAAGGGCTAGTACTATGAATATTTTTGGGATAAATTGTTTATAATTATTTAACTTACATATTAAATTTATTTAAGTTAATTTACCAAGGGTATCATGGGATAAATAGGGATAAGTAAATTTTTTATTATACATGATTTTTTTTTAATTGTGAATAAATCTAACAGAAATTGTAAAATTTTTGAACAGTATTAAAATTTAAAAATTTCTGCTATGCAAGGTTTTGAGTGAATCACCACACATTTCAAATTTTGTTCTTTCTATGGTTCCAAAATATTTTGTTGCTCCACAGTGCTCCCAATATGTCTCTTTTGCAAATGAGCTTTCTTTTAATAAAACCCTAACATAAATTATAAAAGAAATAATATTAATAAAATCAACCATAAAATTTAAAATTTTTACTATGCAGGGTTTTGAGTGAACCACCATACCTTTCAGCGTTTGATCTTTTGAATAGTTTTTTTGCTCCAAAGTATTCTATTGCTGCACAATGCTCCTGGTATGTATCTTTTGCAAATCACTCCCTTGAAATTTTGGGAAAATTAATGAAATAGTGAATAACATTTTACTATTTAAAAGACTATCAAATTAGCTTATGAAAAATCAATTGCTTCTCATTTTTAATTTAAAAAGAAGAAAGTCACGCTTTTTTTCATTTAATCCAAATATTAGTGCATTTGATAGTAAAGAGCACCAGTGTGTTTACAAGTGAAGGCAATGGTGCAATTTATATTTAAATTCATCGGTGTTGTGACTTTTATAACAACACCGACATGGTGGAATTTGTTTTTATTTCAAAATCTCGGAAACAGGTGCATACCAGTGTTGTTTTTATTTAAATGCATCGGTGTGTTTTTGTACAAGAGCATTGATATGATAACATATTTATATTTTTCGGAATGCCAGAAATTGGTGCGAGTATTGTTTGAATGCCCCGGTGTTGTTATGATTTAAACTGATCTGTGTGATTTGTTCTAATAAGAGCACTAATAGGGTTTAAAAACTATATGAAATTTTATTTTCACATAACGCATATTAATCTCAAATTATCGTTTAGGATGCATTCACATTTATTAAAATAGGTCATAGTATACATTTTCCACTTAAAGTAATCTTATTCTTGAAAAATGGTTTGCAAACTATATTGAATTTTGGATTGTGGTTATATGGTTCTCAAAATTAATTTTAGATATGCACACAAAATTTTATTTTTGATTTTTCTCAAATGTAGGGACAAAATTTCAATAATATCAAATGGCTAATTCTTCAAATGCCAGCCTGTTCCATATTATTGATCAAAGTGTTTCACGGAGTTCTTCCTTCCCATCTCTAGTAAGTTCATATTTTATTTATATTTTGATTATCTATTTTTTAATCCATGTTAATTTGAATAAAGATGTATCCAAATTTGTAGGATCCTGATTCAGAATTGAGTTCAAATGCAAAAATATTCCTCCATTTCAAAAACATCAGAAGCTCTTATTAGGAGCAGCATATTGCAAACAATTGGTAGATGAAAATGGACAACTTCTTCACCCTACCAATTGGAACATGACATCTTCCAGCTGCAATCTTGGATCAACGATGGTAATAATTGTTTGGTATAATGTAATTTCAAAAAAGCAATTACATTGATATGCTTACTAATATCATTGATAGTGTACTAATTGACGAGCCTCATAAATGGGTAATTATATGGGCTCATTTTACCTACTGACCTAGTCAAATCAACCATTCTCTTAGCTTATTGTATTATTTTCTGATTATATTTATGCTTATGGACTGAGTTGAGTTAGTTATGATGCCATGTTGTCTAACATTTGTTTAATGCAAATTAATGATGAATTTTGAGGTCAAAGTCAAGGATCCAGTGGATAAATGGCAACAATAAATCGAAGTGGAAAAAGGAGAGGATTTATAGGAGAGAATCCTCCTCATTTATTACTCCTCACTTCGAATTCCCCTTCATTCAGCTTGGAGTACAATCAACCAATTCATGCACTAGAAGGCAGCCGAGCAAGTGGAGGATGACTGATGAATATCTCGAGTTTTGGGAGCCAAGCCTCCCTGATTTTAAGGAAGTTGTTGGTAGCTTCATTGGTATAAGTAGAGAGGCCTAGGACCTCACTAGGGTCGGATTTTTGTTGTATTTTTGCTTATGTAAACTCTGCTCCAACTTTGAGCTCAATTTTTTTGTGACAGTTCATGAAATCTTGTTATTGTTTTGATAATAAAGATGGAATCTTTTTTGAGCTAGCACTGAGTTACCTCAGAGGACTAAAGCTCTTAGGTTAGGGCCCAATCCAAGTAGCCAAGCTCCTCTTTACTTGTATTTTTATGTTTTATTTCAGTTTGTAGATTAGGTTGCTGTTAGATGTATTTCTTTGATGGTTAAGAATAGGTTGTTGTTGATAATTCAATAGTTTGCTTCTATTTGTGCTTTCTATAGTAGGTTAGGCAGTGATAAAGAGAAGATTCAAAAGGCTAGCAACAGTGCCTTTGCCTCTCTTCCTCCCTTTGGGACCATTATTTGAGGCAAAGACCCTCTTGCTGCCTCAAAAACACAGATTTTCCTCATTCATAGGACTTCTAGTGTTTGTAGTTTTTTAGTTGTTAATAGACTAGTTTTTCTTTTCTTCAGAACTTCTTCATCATGCTCACTTCTTGTTGTGTGTGGAGCATGATTGTTCAGAGGTCTTTGTTTCAGCCGGATGTATACCCCAGGAAGTTTGTACACCCCTCCATGTGGGGGGGGTGCGGGGGGGACTTGTCCCCCCGCAAGGGTCCGGGGGGGCCGATCCCCCCCGGCTGGGGGGTCCGGGGGCCAGCGGTCCTCCGATGGGGGCTCAGGGGTGGCGCCCCCAAAGCTAAAAACAGATGTAAATTTGCCTTGTAAAATTATAGTAATTTCTAGTCAATCTAGGTCGTTCATTAGGCGGATGATCTGACGATAGAACTTATGTTTAGTTTAGGGTTTTTTCCCTAGAAGGCAACCCCTCTCTTTGTATGAGGGCATTGTATTTGAGGCTATGATAGATGTGTATTCTATATGTGTGAGCGAGAAACAGAGAGGTGAGACTGTGAGAGAAAGCAGAGGATATTACAGCGGATTTGCTGTAGGTTGTGTCTCTTCATTTTGCTGGATAATAGAAAGGAAGGACTGGCTATTCGGGGTGTACGTAGCCCAAACTGGGTGAACCACGTATATCTGTGTCTCTCTTGTTTTATGCATTTTCTGTGTTTATATTTCTACAACATTTTATGTGTTCCATTGCTCCGTAATATATAATTTTCTAACAACTGGTATCAGAACTGAAGGTCTATTTGGTTGATAAACGCGCAGGAAAGAAGGGTTCCTTGTTCGAGTGGGAGCAATGGCGGAAGATGGTAAGTTTAGGGTCGAGAAATTTAACGACCAAAACTTCTCATTGTGGAAGATGTGGATGGAAGATTATCTGTATCAGAAATATCTATACCTACCATTGGGGGGAAAAGAAAAGAAGCCGATGGATATGGAAGATGAAGAATGTAACCTTCTCGATAGAAAGGCACTCAGAACAATACGGTTGTGCCTTGCAGCGTCGGTCACCTTCAACATTTCGAAGGAAACAACGACAGAGGATTTGATTAAGGCGTTGGAAAAACTATATGAAAAACCCTCGGCCTCAAACAAGGTATTTCTTATGAAACGGTTATTTAATATGAAGATTTTGGAAGGTGGATCTGTCGCAGATCATCTAAATGATTTTAATACTGTTACAAGTCAGTTATGTTCTGTAGGGGTAAACTTTGATGATGAAGTTAGAGCTCTATTCTTCTTGTGCTCATTGCCAGAAAGCTGGAATGGTTTAGTAATGGCCATTAGTAACTCTGTGTCTGGATCTAGTACTTTAAAGTTTGATGATGTTGTCGGTGCTATCCTTAGCGAGGAAACGTGACGGAAAAGCTCCGGTGAGACATCAAGAAATGCTTTGAGTGCAGAGTCTAGGGGAAGAAAAATGGAAAGAGGAAAGAGCTCAGGATATTGCAGTAAATCAAGGAAAGGCAAATCCAAGTCCAGATCGGGGATAGTGTGCTGGAAATGCGGAAAGAAAGGACACATAAAGAAAGACTATAGACTTCAGAAGGGAAAAGAAGGAGATTCATAGCAAGAAAACAATCATGAAGCAAATGTGATAGGTGAGGCGTTACAAGATGCTTTAATTCTTTCTTTCGAAAATATTACTGATTCCTAGGTGGTAGATTCAGGGGCCTCATTCCATGCCACATCTGATAAGAAATACTTTCATGACTATGTTCAAGGAGATTTTGGACAAGTTCGTTTGGGTGATGATAAACCCTGTAAAATTGTTGGAATGGGTAAGGTTCTTGTAAAACAGCAGAATGGAAACCAATGGCTACTAAAGGAGGTAAGGCATGTTCCAGATCTAAAGAAAAATTTGATTTCAACAGGGTAGTTAGGCGGTGAAGGTTGTGTGACAAATTTCACAGATAAAGCTTGGAAGGTCACCAAAGGAGCCCTGGTAATAGCAAAAGGCGAAAAGGTTGGTACATTGTATTTATGCAATGGTATTTCTAACTCTGTTAATGCTTTAACTTCCAAAGGAGTAGATGCAGCATTATGGCATCATAGGCTCGGACACATAAGTGAAAAGGAGATGAAGATTCTTCACTTAAGGAATTTGTTGCTGGGTTTGAAGAATGTTGATTTGGGCTTCTGTGAGAATTGCATTTATGGAAAACAGAAGAGAGTCAGATTTCTTAGAGTTGGGAAAGAAAAGAAGAGCGAAGATTTAGAGCTTGTGCATAAAGATGTATGAGGACCTACTCAGGTATCATCTCTCGGTGGCTCTCGTTATTATATTACTTTTATTGATGATGCAACTAAAAAAATTTGGATTTATTTTATTAAGAATAAATCTGATGTGTTTGATACTTTCAAGAAATGGAAAGCTTTGGTTGAGATTGAGACAGGAAATAAATTGAAGTGTATTAGATCAGATAATGGAGGTGAATATTGCAGCAAAGAGTTTGATAGGTACTATTCAGAGCATGGAATTCACAGAGAGAAAATAGTTCCAAGAACACCACAAGAAAATGGTGTGTCAGAAAGGATGAACAGAACAATCATGGAGTGTGCAAGTTGCATGAGATTGCATGCAGGATTGCATTTACAATTTTGGGCAGATGCTGTAGATACTATTGTTTTTCTAATAAATAGAGGGGCTTCATGTTCCTTAGATGGTGGTGTTCTAGAGGAAGCATGGACAGGTAAAAAGGTAAATTACTCTTTTTTAAAGCCTTTTGGTTGTGA
>APFE031667013.1:0-19629 GCA_000404065.3 Pinus taeda
TTGAGCCATTAAATTACAAATCCAACATAATCCAGAAATTCAACATAAACCAAATATATTGAATCCAAATATAAACCCAGAAGTTCAATATAAACCAAATGTATTGAATCCAAATATAAACCCAAAAATTCAATCTGAGTAATATGGAAGGGCACCTGGAGACATACAAGCAGAGGGATCTAAGCTATAGTTAGAGAGCCAAAGAATAGGCAGCACGACCGGTGAAGTTTCACTACCCGATTCCTGAACATCGGGAAGGGATACCCTCCAGAATCCAACCCCACCACCTGAACCTACTCATTCTCAATCTCCCGGGCTTCAGCTAAGAATATAGATTTTTGGATAATAGCTAGGTTCAATCTTCAGCTACGAATGATAAAATAAATCAGTGAAGAGCAAGCCACGAATGATAAAATAGCTAGGTCCAGGCTTCAGCCATGAATATAGATTTTTGGATAATAGCTAGGTTCAGGTGTCAGCTACGAATGATAAAATAAATCAATGAAGAGCAAAGCCATGAATGATAAAATAGCTAGGTCCAGGCTTCAGCCACGAATATAGATTTTTGGATAATAGCTAGGTTTAGGCTTCAGCTACGAATGATAAAATAAATCACTGAAGAGCAAGCCACTAATGATGAAATAAATCAGTGAAGAGCGTTGCTGGGGCCTTGGATGTAATAGCTAATGCAGATTGCATCAATAATTCAGTGCAAAAACTGAGATAGGAGAGAAGGTTACCCACTTTTCCAAGAAATTCAAAGAAGTACATTGCAATTTGAACAAACATACAATCCCAAATCATGTGAACAACTATTTTTACTGTTTCAAAAGTGAAAGGAGGACAACAATATCTGATGACTAAAAATTGTTAATTGCCTTAACAAATCTTTTGTTAAAAAATCTTATGGACAGCAAAATATACCGTACGGCGTAAAATAAAAATTAAGAATGATTAAATACAGAGAGTGCCCAATATTTTAGAAAATTTACCAAATTAGGAATAAAAAAAAGTTCTGGGGTTTTATGTAATCTCCTATATTCTGGCTAAGTTGGTCTGGGTGGCTAAGCTGGCCTGGGTGAGATTGGATTAGATACTAAACCTCTGCACCAGTATGGAGGGTGTCTGGGGACTGTAGAAGATAAAGGGGTGACCCAACAGCCTCTGCATCATTGTGGAAGGTGACCCAACAGCCTCTGCATCAGTGAATGATAAAATAAATCACCGAAGAGCGTTGCTGGGGACCTCGGATTTAATATGCTTAATCTAGAAATAGCTAATGCATAAACAATCCCTTATATTATTTACTAAGCAGACAGAAAGATAGCAGAGAAACTTACCCACTTTACAAGAAATTCAATTCAATCTGAACAATCTCTTAATCACACATGCAATTGACAATGACTTTAAAACAGAGTCAGTCAAGAAAATGTTGTGCTTACCTCTGAGGGATGAATCGACATTGATAGACATGATATTTGCAACCGTTACAACGTTGCTCAAGCCCTAGGTAGCAGAAATAATCTGGGAGAATAGACGGTGCATTGGGAGACGAAGCGTAAAACAAATGTTGTGACCGAACAACCCATCGTAAGTCCACCGCAACAACGCAGAAACCAGTTCTGGAGCAAGCACCGGCCTATGCACCATATACGAAGCTGTAATTACGCCCTTCAAAACAAAACCAGGTAAGCTAAGGGTCGCTGTTAACTCCATCTTTTAACACCAGGCTCTCAGGAACTTCTCATCCAGAAAATTGCTTCGACGCCGACCATATTCGAAAGGCATGCCCGATTTCTCTCGCTTTCTGTGCAACGAGAGATTTATGATGCCACCTCAGATGATCTAAGTTAAAAAACCAAATAACATGGATTCAGATTCAGATGATCTAATTTAAAAACCCAAGAAACCACCTCACCGTGGATGCCCAACATTTAATTTAATAAAAACCAAGAAACATGAATACAGAGGATCTAATTTAAAAAACCAAGAAACCGCCTCACCATGGATGCAGAGGATCTGATCTAAAAACGAAGAAACCACAGGCTCTGCGTAATAAAACGCTCCCGGTTAACATTATTCGACGATGGTCACCGCTCAGATCCAACTGCGATATTGGCCGGCCCTGTTTCTCTCCATTTATGCGCAAATTGGCGATGTTGAAGATCTAATTTAAAAAACCAAACAACACTGAACATCTCAATTTATTTACAGGAATCGAGCTATTCTCAAATTGATTCCTCTCTCATTTAGCTAATCTAGTTTGCAACCCACAACTCATAATAAGAGTGATCCATACAAAGAGTTTGAAAATAAATTTACCGGAATGCCTCATTTACCTGTCATCGAGTCAGACAGATGCGCATTTAACTGTGATCCCTGGGCAGAATTGTCTTGATTCAATAATTGACGCGCTACCTGCCTCTTTCTCTACCTCTCAAGGAACACAAGCACGCCTCTGCCTCTCAAAAAATACACACCAAACACACACACACCAAACAGATGACGAAAACAGACATAACAACAGAGACCAAACCACATTCATACACACACACAACATATGGACCTCCAGACACACCAGACGCACTAGGCTGACCACACAATCCAGGAAACTCCGAGGAGAGGAGGAGAGGCACTGCAATGCCAATGCCAATATGAATCCAGAAATTGAATATAATTAAAGCGATTAACATCCTTGACCGTTGAGATAACCTGTTCGATAAGAGCGGAGCGCTAGGATTACAACGCTGGTTATCTCGTAGATGATGATGATGCCAATTCTGTTTGCAACCGATGACTCAAATTATCTTTTAAATGATGCCATTTCTGTTTGCAACAGAGGGCTCAGATTATCTCTTACATTTTTTTTTAGCTTTTTTTAATAGCTACACAACAAAAGTACAATCCAGTTCATAGTAATAAAACCACAATCCATGTTATCTAACTAAAAATAGTAATAAAAGCACTCTCCATGTCATCTAGGTAAAAATTGAATAGTAATAAAAACACAATCCATATCATCTAACTAAAAATAGTAATAAAAGCACTATCTATGTCATCTAGGTAAAAATTGTCCTTTGATAAGCACTATGACAATGGGTGTTCCCACCTTCCTCGTGTTGCTAATGGTCAATGCCTAAACTTCTATTTCTAAAACTAATGACATTTTTAGAATCTACCAAACAATTAGGTAGTTGGCATCAACCATAAGAATGTTAAGATGAGCTTGTGTTAACACTCTTGGACAAGTATCTACAACATTTTCTTCTCATGTTCATATCTTCTTTTTTTATCACAAAGATATTTACTAGTTTTGCTATGAAATTAGTTCAAAATCTTAATGATTCTCTTCCTACTCCACTGTTAATTCTTTTTTGTGGGCTTCATAATTCGTTCTTTCCTTTTCCACATTTGCTCAAAATGTCATTTACCTAAATGTAATCTCTCATATGTCAACACCTATATGTTGATGAATTAATCAAGCCCTAATACAGTTCAGACAATTGAATTAAATACTTCATAATCGCAAGTATAATATTTCATCCAAGGCATCCAAAATTCAAATTTGATCTCTTCTTGGAGCATATCATAGCTTTGATACCAAAATGAAATGGTCCCACTCGCAAAAATATTGTTCTCCCTAAACAACAACAACAAACCCTTTTGCATAAACTATACTTTAAGTTTTCTTTCTCACATCGATGCAAAGCTCAAACTCTTCCCAATTTCCTTATTGGAACATCCCTCCTAAATATCTTCAAAGACGCTAGCTTGCTATTGCTCACAATCAAGAAACACCTAGTTTGATTGGCGAAGGGAAGAAGAAACATCAATTTTATCATTGGAGATATTGTCATTTTGATAATGAATGATGTGACTTGTAGGAAAAAATGCTCAATGCCTTTCTTATTGAACAACATCAAACAACTGTGAAGTGTTGACATTAATGATGCATACCTAGATATTCATGTTAATAATTCAACCTCCACTCACCCTTAGTGGGTTCTCATGGCGTAAAGCTACTATGAGAACAAGAATGAAGCTCCCTTCACTTAACAATTTATAGATCAAGCAACAACTTGCACAATTAATCGTAGAAGAATGGAGCTCTCATCACTTAATTGTTTCTAGATCAAGCAACAAATTGCACAATTAATCATAGAAAATAGAAACAAAAAGAACCTGCTTTCTCAACAATTGATTCAAGAATTCCAAATTTTTACCACTCATCTCCAACCATATCATATTGGATGGGTCCACGAAGCAGTACCTACTTTATGTTTGTAGTGTTGTCTCAGATTTACAATTAGACCATTCATTTATACAGTTGATTGTGATCTTACACCCTTCTATTGTTGAGATGTGATATTTGTCGAGCCCTACCAGTTTCACAAAAAGGCACAAAATTGTGGGTATTATAACTTCTACAAGCTTTGCAAGGATAACAATATCTATAATGTCATCTCTTCTTTCACTTTTTCTACATTTTTTAGAAGATAAGTTATTAACCATATCAGAATTTCTCTGGTGGCATCAGAAATAGGCAGTATTAGTGGCTCCCTATGCACTGTTCTTCCTCCCATATTGCCTGAATTCTACACACTATAAGTTAGCACAGGTAACACAGCAATAGACAGAGTCAGCGATGGAACAGCAAGTCATTATGATCATTATATCGGATGATATTTTTCAGCATAAATACCATTAAATACTTGCTATTATGGAATGTCATATAGTTCGGCATAACCAAATAAAGGACTGACACACATGCATAAGTAGTTTGGGAGTCACCCTCGCCCCCTTTGAAATGATAGGTCGTCTTCGACCTAGTGAATGAAGGAAAATCATGCTGGTGGCGACATACAGGGATGATGGGAATGGTAAGGTACGCCTATTTATGAAAGGATCACAAGAGATATCAGAGTGCTAAAATCAATGTATCAATTAGTGAAGAGATGCTATGAGGTGATTTTGAAAAGGGAAAAAGGACATCTGACACAAAAAATATACTTTACCATCATCATTCCACTTAAAGCTTATTATGATTGATTTTTTTAGAAGATATCCATGCATAAAGGTTCAATATAAATTAGGAACATAATCGCTTTGTAGTAAAGATACCAAATAAGGAAAGGGACTTAAAATAACTATTGATGTTGGAAATATGACTTCAATACCATCAACAGAGCTTCTATTGCCTGCAGACATCTATAGCCTTGACAGAGTTGCTTTCTAACCCTTTGGAACCATGGTCCTTTATGTATAATAGGGAAAGTGCATTATGATATTAGAGTGGAGACCAATATGTTGGCTTGGTGACCAGATGAACACATTGCTATTCACTAGGAAGGAGCAAAAGGTGGGTAGGCCAGCTTGTGATGAGACCTCTTGTTGCAAGGACTTTTTATTTCTTGATTCATCCATTGAATCATATCCCTAGTGTGGTGGCCATAGTGGGAATGCCACTTTGTTTCTTCCTTATGATCATGGTAGACTGGCTCGTGATAATGAACAAAGAGAATTATAGGGTTTAAGGAAGAACCAGCATGGCACAAGTAATCAATCTCTTTGATTTATAATGGAAATGAGGACAGTGAAGTGATATAGATGGTTGTGTCGATTCTTTTTCAATCAATACAAAGCAATATTGTTTAAAGATGATAATATTCAATACTTTCTTGTTCCAGTAATCCTCAGATTTGTATCCTTTCATATATATTTGTACCCTTGTGCTTGATAGAGGGTCATAAAAAGTGAAATAATATTCACAAAGTGTTTATTTCCTAAAGAAAACCTCACACAAAGAGTGTTGTTCCTTAAAGGGAACAGTAACTGTTCCCTGTAAGGAACAACGAATGAAAAATACACGCGGATGGTGTTGTTCCGTGTTGGGAACAGCAAAAGGATATATACATGATGGTGTTGTTCCTTATAGGGAACAATAGTTGTTCCTTAGGAGGAATAGCATGAAGAAAAATTGCACACTAAAATTGTTGTTCCTTAGACGGAACAACAATTGTTCCTTAGAGGGAACAGTAGTTGTTCCTTATAAGGAACAACGAAAAGAGAAAAGTAATTAGACTTGAAATTGTTGTTTCTTAGAGGGAACAACAATTTTTCCTTAAAAGGAATAACAATTGTTCCTTATATGGAATAGTGGAAAAACAGATGAAAATGAAACTGTTGTTCCTTAGAGGGAACAACGGCCGATATTCCTTATAGGGAACAACAATTGTTCCTTCAAGGGAACAGTGAGAAAACAAGTCCAAACGAAACTGATGTTCCTTAGAGGGAACAATGAGAAAACAAATCCAAACGAAATTGATGTTCCTTAGAGGGAACAACAGCTATTCCTTAGAGGGAACAACAGTTGTTCCTTAGATGGAACAAAAAAAAGAATATACACGAAATTGTTGTTCCTTAAAGGGAACAATAGCTGTTCCTTAGAGGGAACAACAGTTGTTTCTTAGAGGGAAAAACATCTATTCCTTAAAGGGAACATAAGATGTTCCTTGGATGGAACAGTGAGAAACAAATACATATGGGATTATTGTTCCTTAGAGGAAATAGTAGTTGTTCCTTAAAGGGAACAACAACCGTTCCTTAGAGGGAACAACAACCGTTCCTTAAAGGGAACAGCGGGAAAACAAATCCATACGAAACTATTGTTCCTTAAAGGGAACGACAAATTTCCTTAGAGGGAACAACAAGAAAACACATACACATGAAACTGTTGTTCCTTAGAGGGAACAACAATTGTTCCTTAGAGGGAACAACAACTGTTCCTTAAAGGGAATAGTATGAAAATCAAATATATAGGGAACTGCTATTCCTTAGAGGGAATGGCAGTTGTTCCTTAGAGGGAAAAGCAACTATTCCTTGAAGGGAACAACATGAAAATAAAATATATAGGGAACTGCTATTTCTTAGAAGGAATGACAGTTGTTCCTTAGAGGGAACAACAATTGTTCCTTAAAGGGAACAACACGAAAATCTGTACACAAAATTGTTCTTCCATAGAGGGAACAACAGTTGTTCTTTGGAAGGAACAACAATTGTTCCTTAAAGGGAACAACATGACGAGAATCCATAAAATCATTGTTGTTCTTTAGAAGGGACAACAACTATTCCTTAAAGGGAACAACAACTATTCCTTAGAGGGAACATCAAAGGAAAAGTAGAAAAAAAGAGAATTTATATACAATTTATACAAGCAAATTCAATCAACATAGAAAGAAAATTTTATGTACAAATTTCAAAAACAAATGAATTATTCACTGGGTCTATGCTAAGGACAAGTTGCCCTCTTCAGTAAGAATCTGTATGGTGGAATCTTCCCGTAATTGTTGGCAAAAGGACTCCTTGGTAAGCGGTTTGTGATAGAGTCGTACTCGATGTCCATTCGCTTTAAAAGACTAGCCAGACCCATCAATGGTGGCTAATGTGAGGGTGCCATTGTTATGCACCTTTTATATCTCATAAGGTCCTAACCATCTGGTCTAGAGTTTTCCCAGGAAATCTTGGAACCTAGAATCATACAGGAGTGCCCAATCTCCTTCGTGGAAGATCTTCTTTTTGATAAGGGCATGATGCCATTTCGCTCTTTGTTGTTGGATTAGTGCAATGTGTTGAAGAGCTGTTAGCTGGATTTCATCCAATTCATTGATTTGATGTAGCCTATTAATCTGTGCTTTGCTTAAGTCCAAGCCTACCTCCTGAGCTATCCTCAATGTCTGGATTTCAAATTCAATTGGGAAGATAGGTTCTTTGCCAAACACTAGTTGATATGGGGAATATCCCATGGTATTTCTCCATGTCTTGCGGTATGCCCACAAGGCTTCGAGTAATCGGGTAGCCCAGTCATGTCTATGTGATGCAATTGTCTTTGTTAGTATTGCCTCGATTACCTTATTAGTGCTTTCTACCTGGCCATTTTCCTGTGAGAGGTATGGAGTCATGATTCTGTGTATGATATGATGATTATTTAATGTTGCAGCAATCTTATTGCCTATGAATTATGGTCCTCCATCGGTAATTACCTCTCTAGGCAAGCCATATCGCACAAATAGTTGGAAAATAAAGTGGATTACCGAGTCCTCTGTTGCCCTTGGTAGTGCCTCTGCCTCCACCCATTTAGTCACATACTTTGTTGCAACTAATATATATGTCTTTTGATTAGATGATGGGTTTTTTGGATCGATGAAATCTAACGGCCATCGCTCAAAAGGTTCAATGACTATCTATAGGTGCAAGGGCATCTCATCAGATTGCCCAGGGCATCCCATTCTTTGCCAACTGTCGCATGCCTGGACAAACTTCTTGGCATCTTTAAAAATGGTGGGCCAATAATAGCTCATCTGTAATACCTTGTGACCAGTCCAGTGATTTGCAAAATGTCTGCCGCAAGGCCCATCGTGGAAATCTTTCAGGATGTCAAAGATCTCTTCTTCCCTGATGCATCTTCTAATGTGCATATCGGCCCTGTATGAAATAAATAGCCTCTGATCCAAGAGAATCACGTGTTGCACTGTACTATTTGTTTTCTTTCATTAGGCGTCAAGTGCTTGGGTAACTTGCCCACTGCCAAGTAATTTGCGACATTCGCATACCACGGTGTTTTCACAGTTACAACAAATAAATGTTCATCAAGAAACTGGTCTTCTACTGCTGCCAAGTCATCTGTCTTTGGCATTCGTGAAAGAAAGTCTACTACTGGATTTTCTTTTCTTGGTCGATCTTTGATAGTGATATCGAATTCCTGCAAAAGAATCAACCATCTTGTCACTCTTCCATTTGTAACAGGTTTATTAGTTAGATATTTAATAGCAGAGTGATCAGTGTATAAAACCATAGGGTATCCTGTTATATAATCTCTGAATTTATTGATAGCATAGATTACAGCCAAAAATTCTTTTTTAGTAATAATATAATTTAATTCAGCAAGAGATAGATTTTTGTTGATATAGTATATTACATATGGCTTTTTATCTTCCTCCTGGTTGAGAACTGCTCCAATGGCTGTGTTTGAAGTGTCGTATGAAATCTGGAATGGCGAATCCCAGTTTGGGCCCCTTAATACTGGGGTTGTTGATACAAGCCATTTTAAATCTTCAAAAGCACTATCACATTTATCAGTCCAAATGAAATCAATATTTCATGTTAATGCATATAGTGGTGTAGCAATTTGAGAAAAATTATTTATAAATTTTCTATAATAGCCATAAAATCCCAAGAAACTACGTACCTCAGTTTGTGTGGAAGGGGTAGGTATTAAAAGAATTATCTGATTTTTTGTTGGATCTACCTATATTCCAGCTACTGATATATAGTGACCCAAGATGAGGCCCTCGGTCATCATCGTGTGGCATTTTTCATGGATTAAACAGAGTCTGGTGGCAATGCATCTTTGCAAAACTTTCTCTAATGTTTGTAACACTGGCTCGAAGTCATCTCCGTAAGGTGTAAAGTCATCCATGTACACATCAAGCCCTTCATTTATCAGATCTGAAAAAATACTGAGTTAGCCCTCTGGAATGTGGTAGGTGCATTGCACAGCCCAAAAGGTAAGACCCTGTAAGAAAATGTTCCACAAGGGCGGGTAAAGGTAGTCATATCCTAATCTTCAGGGGCAATCTCAATTTGATTGTATCCGCTGAAGCCATCTAGGAAAGAAAATAAATTTTTTTCCTGCCAATGTGTCCAAGACCTAGTCAATGAATGGAAGGGGAAAATGGTCTTTTGGGTTGCTTTATTAAGCTCTCTATAGTCAACACATATATGCCACTTTCCATTCTTTTTTGGCACTACTACTAATAGAGAGACCCATTTGCTATCAGATATGGGGTAGATGAAGTTTACATCTAACAATTTTTGTAGTTCGGATTTAACAATATCTTTAAGATGAGGATTTAACCTTCGTTGAGGTTTTCGAATGGGCCTGGCATCTTTCTCTGTATAAATGTGGTGCATGCATAATTGGGGATCAATCCCCTTCATGTCCGGTAATCCCATGCAAAGGCCTCTTTATATTTTCTCAGGAGTTGAACAAGCTTTTGCTCTTGGTCAACAGTCAGATTTTTGTTAATATTCAAAGTTTTTCCTAGCTCAATTTCTATGGTTTTGTTGTTATAAACAGAAGTTGTTGGTATTGATTGATCGTTAATATCTTTTAAGGGATCTCCTTCTATTTTGTTATCGAGGGCTACTTCGATCATGTGACATTTTAGATGGGATACGACATCTGGTTGGTTAATGTAAGTGTTAATGATGTCATCTTCTATTTTTCCCTTAAATTAGAGAGCATCTTCTATGGTTAGCAGTGATCTAATGTTTTCAGTTAGATATGATATAGGTTGTTTTCTGGTTTTTATTCTTGTTAAACTTGGCTGAGTTGGAGGATATAAGGCTAAATTCTTCACATTGCTTCCTCTTGCTATAGTCATGCTGGATGTTCAACAACTTGTGTAAGCATTCGTGGTTGCTAGCTAAGGTCTACCTAGAATTATGGGATGTCCATCGAGTCGGTTTCTAGGATTGATGATCAGAAAGTCTGTAGGGTGTTCCCAGGAGTCTACTGACACCATTACATCTTGTAATGTGCCTTCTAGTTTGACTACCGATTGGTTAGCCAGTTCCAACAAGGTCATGGTTGGGTCCAAGGATGTAATGCCAAGCTTTTGACAAGTTGTGGTTGTAAGAATATTGATTGCTACTCCTAAATCGGCTAATGCATTGGGGAAGGAGCATCCATTTATTTGCACAGTGACTATAGGATTTCCTGGGTCCTCATATTTTTCAGGTGTATCTCTTCTTGATAGTAAATTAGATAAGGTACCGACTACTGGACAGTTGGGGTTGTTTTTATTTTCCTCTTTGGCTTTTTCATACACAATTCCTTAATAGTTTTTGCGTAAATTAGAATGTCCTGAATAGCCTGGAGGAGCGGTATTTTTATACACAATTTTTTAGTTCTCCCAGAAGATAAAAATTGGGGTATTCTATTGGGCGAGGTATGATTAATCTTTCTGGGAATGGTGGAGAAGAGGTGATCATTTGATCATGAGTTTTCTGTTTAACCATGTTCTCCACTTGTGGTGCTTGTTCTATAGGTAATTGATCTTCAATTTGTTTATTTTTATCCCCGTCTGATTCTATTATCCGCCCAGATCTTAATTGAAGCTCATTGCACTCTCTTAACTCGGTTTTTGGCTCCGGTCCTTCAATAATTTGCACAGATTGAACTGGTTTGTTGTTGGGTTTCGGGTTGGGTTGGGTGGGAGCTGCAGTCGTAGGTTGGTCTAAGGGTTCTGTTGTAATGTGTAGGGTGCTGGAAGTGTGGGTTGAGGTAGGGGGATTGTTCCTGCTGGTTGATTTATAGGTCTTTCCTAGCTTGACTGCCAGTTAGGGTGGCCATTGGGATTGATATGCATTATTCTGCCAAAACGATGGGAAGTAAGAGGAATTTGGCCAATTGTTGCAATAGGACAATTTGATTTTGGAAGCTAGATTTACAATTACAATTGAAAGAACAACTTCATCAAGTCAAATTTACATTCTTGGTCAAAATTGTTTGAGAAATGGAAAACTAAAAATCTTGAATCTATTAGAATGTTTATCCATGGTTTTATATGATTTATCATTATTTTTGTTGCACTTTCAATATCATGATACACCACTTCTGACATTTCAAAATTATTAATGATAATGGTTCCTAACCATTGCATAACATTTATAGAAGTCTTCATTGGAGTTAAATTAGATGCTTCATACATTTGCTAAATTTTATTTATTTTTTCTTAATTGTAAGTATCAAAATAAATTTAGAACTTCCAATTATATGATATTTAATTATGAATATATTTTAAATAGTATCTAATATATTTGCATATTTCATTCATAAATTTTATTAATTCCCAATTTAATCAACACCTTTAATTATTTGGAAAATAAACATTAACAATAAAAATCACATTTATAGCATTTAAGTGAAATTATCTCTAACTGAATTATTGTACAGATCCAGAATATACGTGTGCAAGAGTGGTTTCTAATAATGAGTATAAGCCTCAACAATGTAAAATCCCCAACAATAACATAAATGATGCCAAACTGAAAATACTATCTAAGTTCCCTTATCATCCCTATTATATGCAATAGATAATGTATTAGGTTTTTTTGTCAAACCCATATTACTTTGAGTTTCACAAAAAAAATGCAAAATTTCTATAGTTTAACATTATAGATTAAAATTTATTATTTTTTAATAATAATTTAATTTATTTAAACAAATTAGCAAGTAAAACAAATTAGGTTAATTTCCTTAATCAACCAATCTATTTATTATTTTTTAATAATAATTTAATTTATTTACACAAACTAACAAGTTCCACAAATTATGTTCATTTCCTTAATTAACAAATCTAAGCAATAATGGTAATGTACCCATTGTCCATTCATAAAATGAGTTCCAAAAAAATGAAAATGAATAAACTTTTTCTGTAACGTAAAATTGGTTAATCAATGAAAAATAATAAATCTCTTTTTTACTGAGTAAATAACAGTTAAATCTAATTAAGATTTCTTCCTATTAAGTTAAAAAATATTTCTTAAATGTAGTCACAAAACAATATTAAGTTAAAAAATATTTCTTAAATGTAATCACAAAACAATATATTAGTAATTATTATTAGCATGTTAGCTAATCATCTCTTATTATATTTGCGCATTGAGAAGAATATGAAAATATAGCATATTCAGTTTTCAATTGATTTACTAATAGTTTTTTTTTAATTATTCTTTTTTAAATTTATTCAAACTTTAATAAAGACAAATAGATTGTAATTAAATTCAAAAATTCTATTTTTTATTGGTGTAGAGTATTAAATAGACAATTTTTATGAGTTTTATTTTTCAATTAAAATACTTACTTCCCTTTCCCTTTCCTTGCTGTATGCATGCATGCAACCTGTAATTTAACCACTCAAATTTAATCATTTAAATTTCTTTCACATAATTAAAATTATAAATTCTATATAATATATGAATCCCAAAAATGATATAATTAAATATTATAATCATATAAAATGTTTTAAATATAACTACTATAACAAAATAAATAAATATTCCTGGGAATAAAAAATAAAATTATTGTGGTCTTAATTTCCACGAGCTGCTTTTTCAGGAAAAGCATTGCTTTAAAACTAGGAATCCAATATGCTTTTCCCACATCAGCAAAAGCATGACCGTTGAGTGCAAACAATATTTATTTCCTGATCTGATCTGTGAGATATTCACATTAAGGAGTAGTCTATCTAGGCTGTAGAATAGCTCGTTTTCCAGTACCGACCGGAAAATCGTCCGGCTCCGGCCACCGGCAACCTCTTTGCCCTCCGCCACCATCCCCTAGCTCCGCCACCCTCTTTCTCCGCCACCCTCCCCTGACAGTCCTGACCTTCCCACTCATTCTCTGACAAAAAAATCTGAATGCAGGCCCCTGACCTCCCCTGACTGATCGAGAACGAGCTGGACTATTATGGTAGGTTCGAAATGGTCACCCGCGCTCACTGCAATTACTCTTCGACCCGACGCTCTCCCGGTCTGCGATTCCGCTCTGCAGCTCCCCCGGTGCTTCTCGCTCTGCAGGTCAGGTCGGGTAAACGCCTATATTCTGTATTTTCAATCACAGAAATCAGCAGAAACGAAGAATGTCGAACGTCGTGGCCCGAATGATGGGTCTTAAACTTATGCCAGACGAGCCCGTTTCTAACAATCATTCCAGGCGAAACTCCGTCAGCGGCAGGCAAGAGCAAAATGCTTCTAAAGTTCAGTCCATCAGAATATCTCAAAATGTGAACAGATCTCACATCGTTAGGGAACATCCTCAAGAAAAACAGCTGGAAGAGTTCAAGCGCGAGTTCGAAGCTTACGAAATTCAGCAACACAGAGATTATTCTCAGTATTTTCAATCGGAAAACCACAATAATGTCATCTCTGCCGCCAGAAAAAATCACGACCAGAAGTTGTTAAGGGAAGAAAAAATTACACCAGAAAATACCAGACAAAGTAACCGGGAGCAGTCCAGAAAACTTCTGCAGGCACTGGAATTTATTCATAAAAATAAAGAGAATCTTGGAAGTGTGCTGGAAGATAGATATTCCTTGCAAGGAAAACTAGCAGAACCACAGGAAATAACCTCCTCATGATGTGCAGAAGCCACAAAGGTACCGAATGGGTCAATGTTTCGTTGCAGGTCAAAAGCTCCTTTAGCTGATGAAGTTGCTCCTTTTCGCGCTTCTCGTCATGACAAAGGAGCAAAAATACTTTCTCCAAACAATAATACTAGAAATTTAAGCTGTTCACTAACGTCTAAGAAAACCCTCCCCAAGCGTCCTTCAGAAACCGCCCGCGTTGCCAAGCCTTCGTATCCTGGAAGTCATCCATATCAATGCTCAAAAACCGAGTCCAAGCAAAGCGTTAACAGCAACAACAAAACGTTGAGGTTCTCAAAGGACGTGATCAATCCCAGAGAAATTGCAACAGAAATCGTGAAGCACACGAAGGAAAACACAACGACTAAAGCTTCACAGAATGTCACTGCAAATCAAGATTTTGGAAGCTCTGCTTCATCTTCCACCTCCAGAAGAAGAAATTTACGGAGAGTAGAATCAATAGGCATAGTTGAAGCAGATAGTCCATCAACTCTTAAAAGGCTCTCAAACCACTCGGGGAAAACCAGCCCTAGAATGGTAATTTCCCCTTGGCGTAATGATCACGAGCTTTCGAAACATTAAAATTGTTCTCAGAGCAAACCCAATTCACCTGTGCCGAGGTGAATTGGCACATTCAAATTGTTCTCAGAGCAAGCCCAATTCTCTGTACTATGTGGTTCTTATTAGTATGGTATTAGTACTTGTAAGCTGTCTTATTGTAATGGCATATATCACAACGATATTTTCTAGTGCAAGTCATTGAAATGCATCTTATTACCATGATTATCTTCTTTATGGAGTATAAATCTAATTCCTGCCATCTCCACCTCCATCTTTGGAGGTTGATTAAGTTCATCATGAATGTTATTTGTTTATTGATAGATCTTTAAATACAACCAGTTTATTTATTTGTTTATGGATTTTCTGGATGCAAACAAGTTCAACCAGTGAAAAGAACATATACTATTATGATTGAATGTTGATCTTTGCTCTGAGCAGTGGTCAAATATTTTCATGAGTTAATGTATAAGTTGATTACCGTGATTGTTTTCTTCATGCAGTTTGGGCTTAAGTTCTTCATGAAAAATGAGATTCTCAACAGAATAGCTCATCACACATGTTATATGTTTATTGATAGATTCTTTAAATACAAGAAGCATATTTATTTGTTCATGGATTCTCTGAATACAAGCAAGTTAAAATCACTGAAAACACCATATATTACTTTTATGATTGAATGGGGATATTTTCTCTGAGCAGTGTTCAAATACTTTCAAGAGTTCATGTACAAGGTTATTGGCAACTGTTACTAAACTGTGCTTGCCCTGTATATGTATCATACATACACCAGATTAGACTTCTTGCTAGGGTTGAACACGGGAACACCCATTTGGAGTTTCGATTAATCTGAGTAGCTCTTAACATTTGGTCCATCAATGAATCCTTCAGTTTCCTGTAATTTTTAATGATTGTCAAATTTTAGCCATCTGTGTTTTGCCAAATTCAATATTCTGGGTAGTTACTGAAATTGAATTTGAATTTAGTAAGATAATAAAGTAATTTAAACAGAACTTAGAATAAGAATTACAATTTTCTAAAACATTGATAAAAATTTGCATTATGAAAATTTCAAAACATGTAATACTTTGTATGTTTTCATGATTGATCGTTAGAACCCTGTGTGATGCTGAAAGTTGGATTCCATGAATTCATTTTTCAAATAGTTTGTTTTCACCACCAAATATAAAGTAATAGGTTCTACAAAGATGTTGCTCAAATGAGTGAGACATTTTATTATTGGATAGTTAGCATGAACAAGGCCGGATATTGAAGGAGCCTGTGGTGGATTCTATTTACTTTGAGTCAGGGTTGGTTATACAGTAGCATTTCTTTGAGCTTTTTAGTTTCCCTCAAAGTCCCTTCTCCTAACAGAATAACTATGTAAACAAATAATGGTGAGACAGTGATATTGAGTTCCCATTTATTCCTGTGGTAGATCCTTCTCTTTTAAATGCTGAAATCAATCTGTTTAATTATTCTGCCACCAAAATAGGTAAGCAATGGGGATAATGGATAACTTCGTCTTAAATGTCTTGAGGCATTAAAAAATATGGAAGCTTATCCATTAATCAATATGAAAAATAAAGCCAAAGATGAGCATCCCATGATCTAGTTCACTATTTGGATACCAATTTCTATTTCAATTAAATTTGGCCTTGTATATATCCAATTAACTTTTTCAAAAGTTTTGGCCAAATCAAAAGTTTCATTACCAGAGCTAGTAGCATCAGTACCTTTATTGCGTGCAAACTTTCTTGGGCTGTTCCCATTGTGTCGTGTATTTACTGTTGTGTATGAGCCCAAACTTTTCTTCGAAGATGACTTTTGAAGAGTTGCTTTGAGGCTGCAGCATGCCTGCTCTAAGTTTTGAAATGATTTTGTAAACAGAATTGCATAATGATATAGGCCTGTAATCATCCATTGTTTCTGGATCATATTTCTTTGAGATTAGAGCTACAAATGTGGCATTCAAAGCCCCAAGACTTCTGGATTCTGAATTTCCTTCAAGAAATCATCTTCTAGTAAGTCGTAAATGCCCAAGTAAAACTATGTAGTCCATCCATCTGTACCTGTGCTCTTTGCTTTCTTGATAGACTCAGGTAAAGATTTTGATTCTTCTTTTGCTAGCCCTGCTTCCATACTCTTTCTTTTCTGATCATCTATTAATCTGGGGAAAGAGGATGCCTCCTTCAGTACTTTTTCTATGTTGCATCCCAGAGTATCTAAAATAAGAATTTGAAGTGATTAACCTTTATTTCTGCATCTCCTGAATTGATCAAGCCTTGGATCCATCATTTTTTCTGAGTTCCCATGTAGCATTGACATTCTTCCCGTGCTTAGCAAAATTTTGAAGAATTGTGTTTTCATCTCCCACTGCCAAACATATGGCACTGCTTTTCGCTCTATGCATCTTCCTCATTTTTTGGAAACTTCCATTTTGTTTCTTCTAATTTTTTGCAGTTTATATTTTCATATTTTGATAAAATACCTTCCTTGTTTGTGTAAAATATTAATTTAATTTGTTCTTCTGTATCTATTAACTCTTTTTGGTTTTCTTCAGTGCTATGCCTAGCCCATTCTACCAATGTCTTTCTTGACTATTTTCAAATTCTACAAATTGTTTTCTTGATTCTTTTCAGATTGTACCAATTGTTTTCTTGATTCTTTTCAAATTCTCTGCAAATTGAAACATTACAGATTCGCCTATATTAGGTTGAAATTTCCTCCATTGCAAGGTTATAGATTTCTGATCTCCTCATCTTCTAACCAGTTATTGAATTTGAATGGATCCAGAGGTTCCTGATCATTTTTCAATTTGCAGGAGTTTAGGAAGATGGTTAGAGTCTCCTCCTTCTCCCACACACAAGACTTTGGCCTGCATGCTTCTTTTAATAACCTCTTTGCTACCAGAAATCTATCCAGGCATTTAGAAACACCTTCACTGCCTTTTATGAATTTCTTCATGTTGGAACTAGCACATTAAATTCCACATCACATAAGGCAGTCTGCAAACAATTGGACAAGGTAGCCAACTGCGAAGTCTTGCAAGGTTTCCTTCCAGAATAAAATTGTCATCCCTGATTCCTTCTATTTCCTTAAACTCTTTAAAAATTAAAAGAATTTTTATTTCACCATATGCCCCATAGAAAATTTTTTCCCTAAATCTTTTGATTTCAGATCTGTTCAGATAATTGTTTTTGGGTCTTTCACATAATGCATTTCCTGGGGAAACCCACTGGGCACTTACCCTCATTTTGAAGATGGTACCCAGGGTAAACTGGAATTTATAGAAGCTTGAAGCTTTGTTTTCTCACTTACGGGATTAGAACTTGGGTGGGGAGGATAACACCATCACACTGCTTGGGTTAGACCCAATTAACTTGTGCCTTGATACGTGCAGGTAAGAAGGACAAATTTGAAGTTCCATGGATTTGTTCCAGTATGTAATGAGGCCTCCTGATCTCCCTTTAGATTCTAGAGACTTAAAAGGACCAATTTTAGGAGTGATATAATAGCCTTTGTACTCAGTCCTTGCACATGTTTTTTTTTTAATTGCTGCATCGATTTGAACTTTGCAAAACATCTTTTGGGAGATAATTTTTTGTGGGTCCCCCTGAACTGTCTCACGTTGAGTGATATTACAATCATATCAATAACATCCTTGGGGCTTTCACTGTAGGCCCCCCCCTTCATTTTCACTTGTTTTCCTTCCTTGACTTGATGACTTTCTTTTTAGCTAGGGTTAAAGTTTAAACAGGCTTTTCTACGTATTTATGGAATTTGTTCATTATCCTTGTCTGGACCTACTTCAATCTCATCTTCCTTTCTGGGAGGCCCCCTTAATTTTCACTTGTTTTCCTTCCTTGACTTAATGACTTTCTTTTTAGCTAGGGTTAAAATTTAAACAGGCTTTTCTACATATTTATGGAATTTTTCATTATTGTTGGCCGGACCTACTTCAATCTCATCTTCCTTTCTGGGAGTTATCTCTTCTAGGTCTTAGGTTATATCTGGAACTGTTCTTCCCATTGACTGCTGTGCAGAATTCCTCAGATTCTTGGAATTAAGAGACTACAGGGGAATTCATTGGAGGAGGATTACTGAAAAATTTTGTCCTTACAGAACTGGAGGTTTTTCCAGGTTACTGTGAATGTCCTTTTGGCTATCTATTCCCTTTTTCTGACCCAGAGAACAATTAGGAATAGGTTCCATTCTATCTTTTGAAGTAAATTTTGAAAGGAATAGAGGGTTGGAATTAGAGACAAAATTGCTTATACATTTTGCCCACATTTTGATTGTTTCAGATTCAAGCTCTATGCCTTCCTGAGCATTCCATTCTTCTTTTGTAGAATCTGCTTACCAGAGTGTATGGGCTCTTTGTCTACTTTCCATAGCTTGATTTGTATTGAGCCTTGGCTCTCTTGATTTGACCCTTACTAAACAAAATCCTTGATACAAATCCTATTGTGTTGAATGATATTGATCCAACCTCAGAATGGGTAGAGGACTCAGGAGATTGACCTGGTTAAGTTTAAACATAATCATGATTTTGATGCAGATGACATTCACTTGGTGTGGGTAGATTTGGATGTGGATCCACTACTAGTAGGCAATGTAGGTGTAGATCCAAACCTATGTCACACGGTTCGAGTATATTGACTACCATACAACTACATTTGAGTGTGATTGCACCCAATCACCGATGCTCAGAAGCTTTTTCACTGTTGGTACATAGCTCTTTCAGAAACTAGAACCTGTTACGTTTTTAATGGACTCTATCTTCTAAATTTTATGAACTTTGTTGTCAGTTATTTGCAGCTTTTGATGCGCGTATTCCTGTTCAGTTAATCACCCATTCAGT
>APFE031667016.1:4145-22222 GCA_000404065.3 Pinus taeda
AGAGGGCCATCATGAATAATTCTTGTGGAGGAATGATTTCTTATGCAATTGAATGGCATGAAGAGGTTCATGGTTTACGAGAAGTCAAGTGGGGAGAGTGGTCATGAAAAATATACGAGGTTAGTACCATGTTGATATGAATTCATATTGTATGCTTGCACTATGTCTATGTTTATGTTATGGACAAGATATTGATTATAGATACATCAACGAAATGAAAACAACATGATCCACGACATGTTAGGGTAAGCATGGATGATGGAGAGACACTAGAAGCAAGGTTGTTTGGTAGAGGCAATGTGCATTTGGATGTGCAGTGCTACTGTTGTGTATATGTTGTGTATGTTGTATATTTAGTGATTGTATCTATGGTGATGTGTACATGTAATATATGTAGTATTGTGTACATTTTATGTTGTGTGCCTCTTGTATGTATGGTGTTGTGTGTACATTGCATATGCAATGTTGGATATACATGTTGCTATCTACATGTTGGATATGCAATGTTGTGTACATATTTTACTCTATGCATGATTGATATTCGATGTTGTGTGTGTATGGGGTTGTGATTACATTGGATATGAGGTGTTGTGTACTTAGGGTGTTATGTAAATGTTGTCTATGCAGTGGTATGTACATATGGTGTTGTGTGCATGTTGTACCTATGGTGCTATGTACATATGGTGTTGTGTCTATGCAGTGCTATGTACATATGGTGTTGTGTGCATGTCATACTTATGGTGCTCTGTACATATGGCATTGTATGCATGATTGTACAAGTGCTGATGTGAGCATGTGGTGTCGTGCATATGGTGTTGTGTGCATGTGGTTATGTGTACATGTCATGCATATGGTGTTCTATACATGTGGTGTCATTTGCACGTCGTGCATGTCATGATGTGTACATATGGTATTGCCTACACGTTGTACAAGTGGTGCAGTGTACATATGGTGTTGTGTGCGAGTTGTGCAGGTGATGGCGTGTACATGTGATGATGTGCACACTTTGTGCAGGTGGTGTTGTGTACAAGTGGTATTGTCTACATGTTGTACATATGGTACTGGTGTACATGTGGCATTGTGTGCATGTCACACATGCTGTGTTGTGGGCATGCGGTAATATGTATGCACATTGTGTAGTTGTGGTATCGTGGCATATGTATTCATTGTGTTATATTTTATGTATGTATTTTTGTTGTTTTGTACATTGGGTGTAGGTGTATGAATTTTTTATGGTGTACATCAGATGTAAGAGTATCTATTGTGTTGTGGTGTACACTAGGTGTAGGTGTAGGTGCATGTATTTCATGGTGTTGTATGTCATGTGTGGTTGTCTGTGTGTGATGCATACTATGTGTATGTGCACATGGTTGAGGAGAAGGCACTAGTTGCTTCTCTGTTGTAGCAACCAATCTGAAGTGTTTACAGAATAAAGACAGAGGTAGAAGATAAGGATTGATTAAAGGATAAGTATCGATATTTTATTTGAGTTTTATTATCCATGTGATTTATGATTCTGATTTATGCATATTCCATGTGATCTAATCATGGTTTATGATGGTTACATGTGATTTATGATTTTGATATATGATGGTTGTGTTTTGAGCTAACCCAATGTGATATTGTTATACATGTTGATTAGGTCAAATACTCTAGTTTGACTTGTTGTGACATGATGTAAACAGGATTGCGAGTGTACCTTATTCACAAGCTACCAATGAGGTATGATGTGAATTTATTTCAATTTATTTTAAATCTAATGGAAGTTATGTGCTTGGTACAGGAAGCACTGAAATTCCTGATTGGGTGGTTGAAACTAACTACAAGAATTAGTAGCCTCAGTGAAAGGAATTGGAACATGAAAATGTGTTGGTAAAGTACTTCAGAAGGAGCGCCATTATGGGAAACTGGTACCCAATAGTGTCCATTGATATCCATGAGCATGTTATGATTGGTATGATGGTTTTCAGGTAGGTATATTCCTTTCTTATTTGAACTTTGAATGTGAGGAAACCTTGCCAAGGGATGGATCTCCTGGGATAGGGCATGCTAGGGAACTTGGAAGGTGAGTTACTACACATAAGGGGTGATCAAATTTCCCCAGGGACTATGTAGTAGAGAAGGGAAGGTTGGGGATGGGATTTTTTTTGTCATTAGCATTTGTAGATGGAATTAGATGCACATTGGGAGTGCACCCTATAACAATGAGCTTGTAATTGTTCACTGAGAGGACAAGTGGTACAAGATTGTATTGTTAGACATTGGATGGAGTTTGACTTTGGTAGTGGATTATGGAATTCTTGGGAAGGAGCTGAATCCTAGTATTACTTTGAGGGTAGAGTTGTGAGCCTCTAGATTTCCTTGTTGTGGATGCCGGCATTGTATCCTTTGATTTGTTGGTTGAGAAAATATGCATATGTGTATATGTTAGTATTATTGTAAATACTGTATCAAGATGGATTTATATAGCTCCATAGAAAATATGATTATTTGTTGGTTTAAGCAAATGCGTGTGTGTGTATATGCGGTTATTATTGTAAATACAATAACGATTTGTGTTTCAAAGCTCCTTTAGACGGTATGTTTGTCATGTTTTAGCAAATGGAGATTGTAAATACTACAATGGTTTGTGTTATAAATCTACATGGGCAATATGCTTTGTTTTCATTGACATTTTTGATAGTATATGTCATTGAACACCAAGGATGGTGTTCCCCCAAGGGGGAGGGTTCTGTATCAACCCTGGTTAAAAATTCATGTAAAATATATAAGGCCATAGTCATGGGACATGTATTCCAAGCTGATCGGTTGGAAAAACATCTTAGTGGGTGTTCATTTTGGTTATTATGGCTAAAGAAAATTGGCAAAGACAATGGAAATAGCTTTGGAAAGGCATGAGGAATTTATTGGCATTTTATTTATGAAGATAAAGTAAATTAGGAGAAAAGGAAGATGAAAGGTCATAGGTCGCGTGTGGGGAGGAAAATGAAGGAAAATAATAGAAATTGAAGAAAAAGAGGCCTCATTGATAAAAGGGCTTTTGAGGATTAGTGGGAAATCTTTTTCTCGAATTTTGCATTGGATCAAGAAAGGAAAAGAAGGCAAGAGGAAGGAAGGAGAAAGCAAGGAAGAGCAAGATCAAACAACTACATTAGGATTATTTGTAGGTATCAATTTTCATGTGTAATTTTCTTGCTATATTTGGCATGCATGGTATTGCATGTGGTTATTTTTCTATTGTGGCATGGGTTTTCCCATGTGTGACATAGTTTTTAGGCTAGCCTTTCCATTTCTAAATAGCCATGGTGTGATGGAGTTCTTATATTTTGGTTGAGCTAGATTCTTACATGGATTCAAGGCTGAGTGAGGTGGATATCCGAATGATAGAACACATGGCCTAGTAACCCTTGAATGAGACTGTGAGTTACGGTAAACCCAGATTTTGTGTTACCTCAGTGGGCCTAGGAATCCTTTCAGGTGAATGGCATGATATACGGTAAATACAAGAGGTGGTTTTCTCTCCATTGGGCTTAGTATTTTGGGTTGGGTTACACGGTAAAGCCTAGACAGTGGGTCTTGGTTTAGGGCCTAACGAATCGGCGTGGATTGTGGTAAAGCTTGAGAAACTAGGAGACATGAAAATTCCTCATAATGTAGGTGGAGAAATCTGGTGGCATCCATGCTTTTTTTGCCTACTGATTAGGTGGAGATCACGGTAAATCTTGTTATTACATGCTTAGTGTGTTTTCCTAGTGATCTGGGATGGATTACATTAAAGACTAGTTTCTATTAATGAGGGTGAGGTTGTATAGCTTCAGGATGCCCTATTTGGTTCTTTTGGTTTGAGTCCCACATTCATGTTGGGAATATGGCATAGGGGTGATTGGATAAAGAAATATTTGGCTCAGCCATTTTATGGTCAGGTGGAAGATGGTGGAACATGTTGGTTCCATCCCGAGTTTTGATTTTGCATCATTAATATGTGTTTATTTCTCCTTGTAATTCTATCATTATTATATTGGTTTATATGTGGATCATATGTTTGTGATTTCCTTGGTATTTATGTTTCTATTATGCTGGTTATGTATATGTTTTATGACAATGGCTATGTATGGCTCTCATCATGTTTTTAATTGTAAATGAGTGAACAATGTATCAATGACCTAATAGATGATAACGCAACAAATGATGTAAGGGAACAATAATTCTTAGAGATTATCATATAAGTGTGAGACCCCTATGCTTAAATATGTTGTTTACACTTGTAGATGACATATTTGTGATATGTTAGACGAAATTCCTATCATGGCTAGTAGGGTTCTGGTTAAGGGCTTGTTCAAGTATTTGAATTTGCATCGTTGTTTCCTTGTTATCCTTCTATTCTGAAGGTGTCATTCAATTATGGGTAGTGAGATGGGATTTGGGCCTGAAAGGTGGCTCAAATCCCGGGGACGCTGGTACAACACTCATAAAAATTGTCCCTAGATGTTGTCAGGTTTGCATCATGGGAGCATTCGACGATTAAGTGGTCTAAAACCTTAGTGGGACCTGGGGGCTAGTTACCAGAAAGGTTGGGATGGTTCTTAAGAGTGATGTTGATGATGTGGAACGTCTGTATTATGTGTTTCCATTGATTCAAATTCCTTAAGGCCACCTAGGAGGTTGAATCCAATCATATTAGCTTCTTTTCACATGTTTATCTTGGTTAGTCAGTGGAGCGTGTTACTATTTTCTTGGTGAGGAAACTCATATCAAGGGTCGTAAGAGGATTATAAGCCCCTACTTAAAGAAATTGGATCAAGTGACCAAGGCCCCTCTTGACTCTATTTCCAAATAAGACCAGGGCCCTCATGGAACCCTTGTACCAGTAAAAGAGGAGGGTAGGTTGGTGAAACAACTGAGGAAGCCTCGACTTTTAAACCCTAGTTCCTTTATAAATAAATGAGCCCTAGAACACATATTTCATTAAAATTGGAAATTTTTTATTATAAATACATCACTAGAATTGAGATTTTTGGTTATTTTGAAATTCTGTATCCACTATTTAATTCTAAATTTAATGAAATATATGTTCTAGTGTCAAATCGAAATAAATGCAAAATAAGTAGTGCACAGAAGAAGGAACCTATAAACAAGAATGTTGTATTCCAAGAACCCCTACAGAATAAAAGATAGAGGCCTCGGTTGGAGGTTATGAATCCATTTTCCTCACCAACAGTAAAACAATATAAAAGAGCTAACGGAACTCCTAAGAAAAGAAAGATGAATTGATTCCGAGGAGAGGAGGAAACAACACCAGTGCCAACTTCACCATTACAGAAAACAATAGCATTTGAAATTTCGACCTCATCACAGGATCGACGTCACACCAGGAGCCTGTCTAGAAAAAAATATCCAACTTCTGGTAGTCGAACCCTTAAATCTATCACCAATTTTTCTTCTCTAAAATAGGAAGTAAAAAGGCCCTCTCGGGCATTCAAAGAAATAGAGAAAGTGGAAGATATTCCACCTAAGGAAGAAGGGATGATTGATAACTTCGAGGACCTTTTAAGTAGTTTCCACAACATGACAAATCTGAAATGTGACTAGTCACAAGGAAACATGTAGCTAAAACTATCCAAAGCCAAAAACTGACACAAGATCAACTCAGAAAGGGAGCATTTCGCGGCAACAAACCATGCCTACTAAGGATACCTTGCCTCACAGTGAGGAATATTTGAAACTACAAATAACTAAGCTACAAAAGAAAAATGAGAAACCTAGGGAAAGATCTCATAAGTATAAAATCTTGTTTCGTTATGTTCAGTTGGTTAATGAGATGTATCAAAACTAGAATCTAGCTCTAGTATCGAAGAACGATGCGATAGACTTAAGGAACGAGAAACTTATTAGTTGGAAGGCGAAGAAACTGAAGACCATTAAGAGAGTTAATACCCATGAATGTGCCCTAAGGTTTCAGTGACAAATAATGCCGAAGAACTATGGATTAGAAGTTCTAGTAAGTGCGATAGCAATCTAAAGGAAGGAATAGCCCAAATTTTGATGACTGGTCAATTTTGAAGGGGGAAGCTACACGAGGACATGCAATGCCTCTAGCATGGGGGCAATGTTGGTCCCTACTATTTTCATCCTATTTCATATCCTATTTTAAATATTTTACCGTAACTTATTCTACTTTACCCTTTTTGACACTGTAAAATCACTTTACAATGGATAAACTGTGTTATTTTACATTGCATGTAAGAATCATTAATAAGGACCATTTTGAAATATATTTTCTTCATTTAAGTATGCGTTAAATGAATTTTTATTTCTTGACTTAATTGACTAATCTATAGATGGGAATCTTAAATATAGGGAAGACAGGTCATCGGAGGTCCAACTCCCAGTTCAACAAATACATCAAGCAACCATTTTGTAAAAGTGATTTTGTACTTAGTTTGGTACTCAATTCGATACTCTATTTCATGTTCAGTACCAGGAAACTAGTCAGCTGTCGGTGAGGTCATTATATGCAATTAGGTCATCATGGTGATATTGGTATGTTAGGATGCTAATGTGTTGTTTGAGATAGAGTAGGATATGCATGTCATCAAAGTGAAGTCACAACATTGCACCTCGAGGCAAGACAACATCATCCTACAGGTTGTATGTTGGGCATGTAGGTATGTAGGTTAAGGATTCTTATATGCATTAGGATTATATACATTAGGTTTATGTACATGTCTATTGATGTTATGGTTACATACATTATATATGAGAGTTAATTAGTGTAGTCATATGCACATGTGTTAGATAATCACGAGTGGTAGTAACTTGTGGTTATATGCATTTCTCTTATTGTTTTATGCTAGATAACTTGATGATTATGTTATATAGTTTTGATAAGTATGTTATAGGTTAACTTGCTGTTTTTATATGCTAGTAACTTAATGGTTAGGGTTATTACATTAATATCTTGATGTTATGTGTATGATGCTAAATTGGATTGGCCTATGCTGATGGTTAGGGTTAGGACATTCATGTATGAGTCGACTTATTTGAGACATTATGTTGTACTAATCTAGATTGACTGTTCATACGTGATTATTATGTATGAATGACAATTGTTTAGGAGTTTATGTTGTGAACACGATATCATGACCTTATTTATGTTTGTGTTGATATGTTGTAAAGTTATATCATGCTATCTAGATTGATTGTGCGGACAAGATAACCTCCCCTGAGATACATCAAGGTATGAGTTTTCTTATGTCATATACCTAGTGCTTGTTTTTTTTATTATGTCATCTATTTTGTGTTTGAGCGTTTGATTATGTCATCTAGTTGAATTATCTAACATATTACAGTTTGTTTGAATGTTTTATTAATTGCATGATATGAGCATGTGTCTGTAAGATTTCATGAATAAATGATCTTGTTTTAACAATATGGTTGTACTAACACATATGTGTTGAGATATATGACATGTACTTGATTCTAATAGGCGATAGTTGTAGCATTATGTATTATGAATGTTACTTGATTATGACTTGGTTGTTAGACTTGATAAAGGTTGATCACAAATTTATAGATATGGTGCCTTGATTTGTGGAACATGTGACTAACATATGTGAACAGTTGCAAGGAAACATGCTTGGTATTAGCATGACAAGGTAACAATTGATTTTCTTATATATACTTAAGAACTAGGTGAAGTGATATCATATAGTAAGACTCAATTGTAGCAAGGTAAATGGTAAAAGCAAAGGAATTGGGAAATAATTTCTTTGCTTATGTTTGGAAACCATAATTCCAAACGAATGAGTGTTTTTCATATAGGAAAACTTCTTAACCTTGATTTTGTTTGACAGTATGTGGATATGTGTTATTGTTATGAACATGTATTTGACAAGTACATCAACTAGTAGCTAGTTATAGTTGGATCTATCAAAGGATTGGAGTCCCTTGAGAGATGGCTTGGATGTGTTTAGTTGCAAGAAATGTGCTTGGCACAAAATGTTAAGGTAACTAGTGTATTTTTATGTTTATTTATGCCTTGAAAGTTATGTGTTTATGGAAATATGATGCAGGGGATTATATGGCAAGAGATATCCATGAAATCCAGAAGAAGGCTCAAGTTGAGCTTTCCTTTGGAAGCATTGGAAACCATGGGGACTGATTCATGGTGTTTGTTGTGAGTCTTGTGATTTCGATTTTTTGTGCCTTGTTCGCACTTGATTTACAACCTTTTTTATGTCTAGTGTATGGCCATACCACTTTGTTTGTGGAGTCATTTTGTTATTGGTTTCCAAGGTTTTCTTCTTGTTGTTTCTTGTGCTTGTCCTGGAAGTTTTGAGTCTTGGGAATTGGTTGGGAAAGAGGGAAGTTAATGGATCTCAGGAAGAGATGAATGAAACCTGTTAGGTGCAGTATAGGGCTTATAAATGTACTAAAATTTAATTTCTCAATCTGGATAGTTCGTTGACTTCAAGTCACAGCACTGGAAATGCCAAAGAAAGGCCCTGACAACCTGCAAAACAAATGCTAGTCTATCTTGCGTAATAATCTCACCAATAAATGAAATCTTGCACTAAAAGAGAATTCGAGAAAACACCAATAAAAACAATTAAAATCATGCAGGAAAAAAAAGAAATCAATGTGAAAGGAAATTCTAATTGCGAGCGAACAGAAGGGAAATTTGAACTAGAAATCAAACAGTGCCGACATAAAAACAAAAATACTGTAAATGATGGAATAAATTCAAAATAAATTCAAAATCATTCTTCCTGCACTAATTCTATTGCATCTATTTCTATGTAAAATTAACCTGAAAGCATGGGCAAGCATAACAAATACATTTACTGTCTAAATAACTTATCAAAGAAATGATAGTTTCTCTCGCTTTCCTTCTCCCTGGAGAATAAATATTACAAAACTGTCTAGAAGTTTAAAGGAAACAAACATGATCATTTGCAACATAATGCAACTTCCTTTTCATGAATGCTGGCTCTGCGGTATACAAGAATCACAACTTTAGATAACATAAATTATATGTGATTGCTGCTTATTGAATGATATTCATGTTCTGCAACATAGTTAATTAAAATTTAAATACATTCAATGGCTACGATCTCACCATTCCATAATCATTCAAATCCATCAAGTGAGACCGATTACATTCCAGAGCACAAAATCCGTCAGATATTATACCAAATCAAAGGATTCGAATTGCATTTTGAAACTTGTAGAGGCAGAGTGTTATAACATAAGTTGATCTTGTACATTCAAACGTTCTGGAAATCCTTATTTGATATAAAGAAATATTTCTAATGCGAGAGCAATTTTTAAGGTAGAAAACTAGATCAACCTTGTAGTCCAAAGGGAAACATTGCAACAGATTTAAAAATACCTATTTGAAGAAGGAAATAGTTAAATCTTTCACACAGCGAATAATAATCTCAATGTTATTTAATCTAAAATATGTAGAGTGGTGTCGAGCTAGTCTGGTGGCCAACCTAGTGAGCTCACACACTCTATTAGTGACCTGGTTCACGCAGAATGTAAAATCATTAGCTGCAATAAATAATTAAACAAAACCTGGCTATTGATGCTTAAATTGATTCTTGAGAACATTGTCTTTACAACAAGTAGACAAAGCTCAACTCCAACAATACAAGAGGAGTGATCCACCAGTTATGAACCGTGCGAGACTACATTGGGACAACTCCTCTTCCATTCTGTGCCTTCCTCTCATGCACATTGTCTCTGGATGGATTGATTTCCTTACTTGCTGTCTAATTAATTGACTAATTGACTGACTCCCCCATTCTTGCTACTGGAAATCTCTTATATAGAATCAAATTACAAATTGGGCCGTTTAATTCAGCCAGTTAAAATATAGAAGATTATTAGTTTAACAATTTGCCGAAATAAGAATTAGTTTGAAGTAAGTGTCAAAAGAGGGAATGATTCTAGTGAATTGTTCCTCTTTTCTCAGAGTAGCTGTTGCTGGAAGGTGCGATTCAACTGAGAGAAGTGGTCTCATAATCCTTCACCATATATGCCCAGAATAGAAAGCAGTTGCCATACAATCATATCCAATAGCTGTGAACGATAAAGAAAGCACAAACACTGTAAATTTCGATCGATCCAAATTAACTAGTTAATATTTTGAGATCACAATTGTGTGGGATCAAAAGTGAGTTCAACAAAACGTCGATGCCAATCAACAACATTGATGGAACTCCTATTCAAAAATGGTTTGGTTTCTTCAACTGTGAGTTCCCTTGACCATCCAGATTTCATGGCAGTTCCTACACCAGACCCGAACCATTGGTGCATTCCATAATATGCAGTGTTTTTATATGGTGGGTGACCAAAGTCTGACCAGGCTTCAAGTCCGAGGTCGACTTTGAACCTTTTTGTACAAATAATCCAATGGTGTTTCATACTACCACTATCAACAATCAAATTAGCCTATTAGAACCTAAAATATACGATGACCTGGATTCCAATGTTGGCACCACTGCACTAGAAAGTTCAAGTCGATATATAAGCAGAGCACCAATCAAGTGTTTACATGGCTCATCCATGCTATTTCCCTGAACAAGGAAAGCGATATCAACCACCAACATTGTTACAACTCCCAAAACTAAACCCAACACTCCATTAGCGATTGTTGAAGAACCTATATCAACATATAACTCTAGGTATTTTTTCCCATGAGAATAATTACATTCAATTGCCTTGCCCAAAATGCAAGGTGTACTCCCAACACTCTACCTGACAATCCAGGAGCCCTTTGGAACAAATGGCATAAGATTCAACTTGCTATTCCTAAATTCATCATTGCCATCTACAAAACACTTCAATAGTGACCCTAGCAGCAACTGCCTCGATATGAAATATATGACCATGCTATAGTCTGTTGAGCTAGGTACGTGGAGGTTTCTAACCAGTGACAATACTCGCTTTTCTACAGCAATCCATAACGCATAGAGATAGTTGAATGATTATCATAGGATTGTCAATTAACATTTTCCACAATTCGCGCCCCATTGACTGCAGGATTTGAGTATAGGTACAACTTCACGCATAATGATATCAGTGTAAAATTTTGCATGTTGCTAACAAAATACCAGTGCCTTCATGAACAGAGCATAAGACCAAGTTTTAGTTCAAAATAGTGCACGAAGCCATAAAATGGTGCAGGCAGGTAAATGCAATGGTGCATGCACGTAAATGTAATGGTGTAGGCATGTCCCAAAGTATAATCAAATTTTTTTTAATCCTGCAACATAAAAACCTTAATTAAACTCTCATTAATGCTATTTTAATCCTGTTAAAACAAAAAAGTAACAAATACTCTCCGAAAGTAATCATTTAGCCAAATGACAACATCAAAAAAAAAAAAAAAAAAAAAAAAAAAAAAAAAGGAAAAATGGAGACCCAACATCCCCCCATGCTGACCATCTTGCATGTCCTCATGCAAGGAAATCTGGTACTGTTACTTCCTCACAAAAAAACAAAATTAGAAACATTTTTAGGTGTTCAAAATGATGTTCCTACAATTTTTCGTCATCACATTTCCTGCGCTAGATACATCTTACTCTAAAATAAAGTGTCTACTGGAATCTTTATTTGCTTATATTGATTTCAAGAAAACCTAAACAAAAATTTCCATAAAAACTAAATTGCACAGATGGTGTTATTACATGAATAAAATAGCTAACTTTTAAAATTTCCAAAAGAATATCTCGCAGGCATCCTTGATCAAAAGTTACACTTTAAAATCCTCATTGTAAATGTGAGTGACATGATTTAAAAGCATGATGTTAAAAATAGACATAGTAATAACTTCCCATAGTGACCATTTTACCATTATCCATTTATAGTTGAAGCTCCTCTTTCTTGGGCACAATGAATTACCTATACTAAGGGTCCCCACGATAAAAAATCATTCCAAAAAGATATAACTCCAAGGTATAACAACAGAAGGACTTTAAAGCCATTCTCAAAGAGATTGATAGTGAGCTCACGGAAAGAAAAAACAACCAAGTAAATTATAGTGTAGAGTCAACTTTAATACCACAGGCATGGCCTTGATGCCAGTAGGCATCCATAGCCTCGACCAGGGTACCTTTTAACCTTATGAAATTATTTTGTCCCACCTATAATATATAGATCTAGAGTCGTTAAGAACATTTTACCTTTTCTGTTTTTAGAAGATAATTGAAGGACACTGTCCTTGCCTAGTAACCAGCTATCGACAGTGCGATTCATGAGAACTAACAAGAATGAACAAGTCAGCTCGCGATGAGACCTCTCGTCTTCTAGTTTTTCAACTGAAAGCCATTACCCTAGCTTAGTGACTAGTGTGGTAATGTCATTCTCCTTAGGACCCAGATCATAGTATGTCGACTCACAATGAGAACTCCTATCCCTCAATTTATTCATTTATGCTTTTAGGAAAAAAAAAAAAAAACTCTAATTATGATTAACCTCAGATGGGTTACTTAATAAGTGGGGAAACAAATATACTCCTTAAGAGTGTAGGATGGTGGGAATTTTTTTAATTACTATTCTTTACTGGTTGGTCATGCTACCCTAAGAACTTATTTAAAAAAAAAACATCTCGGATAATGACCAAAAATATTCCTTGATTTGATCATGCAAGGGTTCTTTATTAAAGCTTATTAGAGGCTTGTAGGCATGGTCCACCATAGGATGTTTTTCATTGATCCCTTCAAAGAGGAGTTAAAACGATGTTCTAAAATAGTTCATAAGGATAGGAGAAAAGTATTACATGTAACTTATAACAATATCCTTGACTAACATGTTAACCCATAATCAAAGTCACTTTAAAATATGAGGTATTAAGTGTAAATTTGTTCTGACAAGTCTTACTATGACAGTGCGTGATAATAGAAATTTCAAAAGTTGTGCTTTTAGGGAATCATAAGCTCATGAGAGTTTTTATGCATTTTTATTCATTATTCTCTTATTATCCTACCCTATTTTTAAATGAAAGAAATATCACCTTTAAGTGAAGGCATACTTCCAATGAAGCCATGTGCTTAACAAAATGCTGATTATACTCACACTTATTTTTAAAGAATAGACTTCAAGACAGACCAAAGCGTGAGAAACCAATTGCTTCAATCGACATGGTAGCAAGAGATTTTGAATAATGAGGAAATAAGGTGGCCGGATGACTACTTGAAACCAAGATTCAATGGAATCCACATATGTATAATTCTCCAACTGATGCAAGTCTTACACGGTTTGATAGTCATTTTCCCGGAGGTAGAAATAATCTGGTGAAGGAAAAAAGATAAATCCCTCAAATTTAGGCTCAAATATTCAATTTTCAAATTGACAAGAATGGTTGAAAGAGATTTTAGGGTTTTCAGTTTCAACAACATTTTCAGAACAAGTTCCAATGAAAGATTGCTCCTCTGGTGGTCTTTGAATTATATCTTCCTTGGGTAAATGTTCAACAGTAATGGGGGAGGTTTCCAAATTCATTCCCTTTCCCAACATGGAAGATATAGCATTTTGTTCAATGGGAAGAATAGGTGTTTGAAAGTGTTGTGCAACATGATGGTTCAGTTTAGGGTTTATGATATGGTTTGGGCTAGGGTTTTGGTTAATGCTTGGAGTAAGGTTTGGATTTAGATTGGGATTAGGCTTTGGGCTAGGGTTAGGTCTAGGTTTTGAATTAGAACTGGGATTAGGTCTAGGGTATAGACTAGGATTAGGGTATGGATTAGGGTTTGAATGAGAGCTAGGGTATGGGTAAGGATAAGGGGTAGGATAAGGATTAGGATAATGGGTAGGGTATGGATTAAGGCTAGGGTAAGGTTGCACATTCGGTTGGGACAATGGTGGAGGATAACTTAATGGTGCATTGGAAAGAAACTGTGGTCATTGTTGGTGCACAAGTGATTGAATTTGCATGAGAGATTTCCCTAGAGAGAAGGATCCAAATGATTCTTGAGGTCATGGAAATATCTGACTCGAGGATGAGGGCCAAGGAGAGGGCCATTATGGCCATGAAGTAGGATATTCAATTGGAGGAGGATTAAACGTTTGCCATGAAACTGCAGGATTATAAACATGTTAAGAAACTTTCTCAGGAAAATAAGCATTATTCCAAGTATCAAATGATAAGGGGTTTGAGTTATAACTGGTAATCGATTTGATTCCTTGATTTTGTGAGTATCTACAGTAATCTTGATAATGCTATGAAATGTTCCATTAGATGATCCTCTTCACAAATAATTGCAAATTTTTAGGCTACTAAGTGGACACATTCCAAGGATGTGTTTCTTTCTATAGTTGGCGCAAAAGATAAGGGGTGGGTTTTCATCCTACTCCCACTCTTCCTGCAAATCATGCAATTTCGAAATCATAGATTCAGTAATATCAATTTTATGTTTAATCAAAATATTAAAATTTTCACTTGTTAATTCTTCATTGGATGAATTGTATGTCTCTGTAGTAGCATAACAATTCCTCATTAGATGATTCCTTGAAATACCATTTTGCTATTTTTAACAAGCTAACTAGTACATTTATTAGCACATGAATGGTGTGTGTGTGTGTATATATATATAGATAGGGTGTGGAGTTCTTTCAACATCAAAGAAAATGAGAAACATTAAAGCAACAATGCAACAAAGAAATAAATTCAAAGAACATAAAATTGCAAGAGAGACTAGGTGAAGGAAAAAAACAAATGTAGCAAATCACCGAGGTCAATCCCCTGAGCACCTCCCCAGCAACGACGCCAAAATGTTGGGTGAAGAATAGGGCTTATAAATGTAACGACATGTAATTTGTCGATACATATAGTTTGTGAACTTTGAGACGCAGCAATGGAAATGCTAGAGAAAGCCCTTGATAACCTGCAAAACAAATGCTAGTCTATCTTGTGTATTAACATCACCAATAAATGAAATCGTACACTAAAAGAGAATTCGAGAAAACACCAATCCAAACAATTGAAATCATGCTAGAAATAGAAGCAATCAATGAGAAAGGACATTTTGAATACGAGCGAACAGAAGGGAAATATAAACTAGAAATCAAGCAATGCCGACATAAAAACAAAAATACTGTAAATGCTATAATAGATTCAAAAGCAATTCAAAACCATTCTTCCCGCACTAATTCTACTGCATCTATTTCTATGTAAATTTAACCTAAAAGCATCATCAAGCATAACAAATACATTTACTATGTAAATAACTTATGAAATAAATTATAGATCCTCTTGCCTTCCTTATCCCTAAAGAATAAATCTTGCAAAACTGTATAGAAGTTTAAAGGAAATGAACATGATCGTTTGTAGCATAATGCAGCTTCCTTTTCATGAATGTCTGCTCTGCGTTATACAAGAATCACAACTTTAGATAACAAAAAGTATATGTGATTAATGCTTATTGAATGATACTCGGGTTCTCCAACATAGTTAATTAAAATTTAAATACATTCGATGGCTATGATCTCACCATTCCATACTCATTCAAATCCATCAGGTGAGATTGATTACATTCCAGAGCACAAAGTCCATCAGATCTTAGACCAAAGCAAAGGATTCGAATTGCATATTAAAATTTGTAGAGGTAGATTGTTATAACATAAGTCGATCTTGTACATTCAAATGTTATGGCAATCTTTATTTGATATAAAGAAAGATTTATAATGCGAGAAAAACTTTTAAGGTAGAAAACTAGATCAACCTTGTAGTCCAAAGGGAAACATTACACCAAATTTAATAATACCAATTTCAAGAAGGAAACAATTAAATCTTTCACACAACGAATAATAATCTAAATTTTATTTAATCTAAAAGATGTAGAGCAGTGTTGAGCTGGTCTGGTGGCCAACCCAGCCAACTGACACCCTATATTAGTGACTTGGTTCACAGAGAATGTAAAATCATTAGATGCAACAAATAATTAAACAGAACATGGATATCGATGCTTAAATTGATTCTTGAAAACATAGCCTTTACATCAAGCGGACAATGCTCAGCTCCACTAAGACAAGAGGAGAGATCCACCAGTTATGAAATGTGTGAGACTACATTGGGACAACTCCTCTTCCCTTCTGTGCCTTTTGCTCATGCACACTGTCCCTGGATGGATTTATTTCCTTTCTTACTATCTAATAAGTTGACTAATTGACTGAATCCTCCATTATTTCTCCTGAGAATCTCTTATATAGCATCAAATTACAATCTGGGATTTTTAATTCATCCAGTTAAAATATAGAAGATTATTGGTTTAATAATTTTCCGAAATAAGAATTAGTTTCAACTGAGCATTGAAAGAGGGAATGATTCTAGTGAATCATTCCTCTTTTACTAGAGTAGTTGTTGCCAGAAGGTGTGATTCAACTGAGAGAAGTGGACTCATACTCCTTCACCATATATACCCAACATCGAAAGTAATTTCCATACAATCATATCCAATAGATGTGAATGATAAAGAAAGCCCAAACACTCTAAATTTCAATTGGTCCAAATTCACTAGTTAATATTTTGAGATCGCAATCATGTGTGATCAAAAGAAAGTTCAGCAGAAGGTTGAAGCCAATCAGAAGCATTGATGAAAATCCTGTCTAGAAATGGTTTGGTTTCTTCTGCTGTGAGTTCCTTTGTCCATCGAGATTTCATGGCAGTTCCTGCACCAGGCCCAGAGCATTGGAGCATTCCATAATATGTAGTGTTTTTACATCATGGGTGACCAAAGTCTTACTACACTTTAGGCTTGAGGTTGACGTTGAACCTTGTTGTACAAAGAATCCAATGGTGCTTCATTATTTCCACTGTCAACATTCAAATTAGCCTATTAGACTCTAAAAGATATGATGAAATGGATTCCAATGATGGCAACACTGCACTAGAAAGTTCAAGTTGAGAGACATGCAGAGAACCAATCAAGTGTTTAGGTGTCTCATCCATTCTATTTCCCTTAACAAGGAAAGCCATATCAACCATCAACATCGTCACAACTCCCAAAACTAAACCCAACACTCCATTAGTGACAGTTGAATAACCTATATCAACATGTACCTCTACATACTTTTTCCCACGATAATAATTACAATCAATTTCCTTGCCCAAAATACAAGGTGTACTCCCAAGACTCTACCTGACAATTAGGAATACTTTGGAATAGATGGAATAATCTCTAGCCTGCTATTACTAAATTCATCATCGCCATCTGAAAAACATTGCAATAGACCTCAACAGCAATCACCTCGATATGAAATATATGACCATGCTATAGTGTGTCGAGTCGGGTACTCTGAGGTTTATAACTAGTGAAAATAGTCCCTTTTCTACAACAATCCATAATTTGTAGAGATAGCAAAAAGATTATCATAGGCTTGCCAGTTAACATTTTCCACAATTCGAGCTCAATGAAGCGGAGGGTTTGAGTACAAGTACACCTTTGCACATAATGATATCAGTGTAAAATTTTGTATGCTGCTAACCAAATACAACTGCCTTCATGAACAGAGCATAAGACCATGTTTGAGTTTAGCAAAGTACAGGAAGCCATAAAATGGTGTAGGTAGGTAAATGCAATGGTGGAGGCACACAAATGCAATGGTCCAGGCACGTCCCAAATTATAATCAAACCGATTTTAATCCTACAACATACAAACCTTCATTAAACTCTCATTAATGCTATTTTAATCCTGTTAAAATGAAGAAGTAACAAATACACTTCGAAACTAATCATTTAGCCAATTGACAACATGAGAAAAATAAATAAAAATAAGAAAAACAGAGACCCAAAAAAACCTAGAAGGTAATGTAAGACCTTAATGAAGCTTGGTAAAAGAATATGAAGGTAAGTTGAAGGTAAGAATATGACAATTGGTTGGATTGGTTTGGTCCATTGGTGTAAATGGACAATGGAATACAGTCATGAGAAAGGTAATAGGAAAGGTAAAGTAAATGGATCTAAGGCCTCATATGCCTTGGCTATGTTGAGAATGATTATTCTCAATGTTGTGCATGGTGTGCATAAATAAAGGGAGTTCTCTTAACCTTGACCTTATGATTTTTGGTAATT
>APFE031667016.1:22464-40883 GCA_000404065.3 Pinus taeda
AGAGGGCCATCATGAATAATTCTTGTGGAGGAATGGTTGCTTATGCAATTGAATGGCATGAAGAGGTTCATGGTTTACGAGAAGTCAAGTGGGGAGAGTGGTCATGAAAAATATACGAGGTTAGTACCATGTTGATATGAATTCATATTGTATGCTTGCACTATGTCTATGTTTATGTTATGGACAAGATATTGATTATAGATACATCAACGAAATGAAAACAACATGATCCACGACATGTTAGGGTAAGCATGGATGATGGAGAGACACTAGAAGCAAAGTTGTTTGGTAGAGGCAATGTGCATTTGGATGTGCAGTGCTACTGTTGTGTATATGTTGTGCATGTTGTATATTTAGTGATTGTATCTATGGTGATGTGTACATGTAATATATGTAGTATTGTGTACATTTTATGTTGTGTGCCTCTTGTATGTATGGTGTTGTGTGTACATTGCATATGTAATGTTGGATATACATGTTGCTATCTACATGTTGGATATGCAATGTTGTGTACATATTTTACTCTGTGCATGATTGATATTCGGTGTTGTGTGTGTATGGGGTTGTGATCACATTGGATATGAGGTGTTGTGTACTTAGGGTGTTATGTAAATGCTGTCTATGCAGTGGTATGTACATATGGTGTTGTGTGCATGTTGTACCTATGGTGCTATGTACATATGGTGTTGTGTCTATGCAGTGCTATGTACATATGGTGTTGTGTCTATGCAGTGCTATGTACATATGGTGTTGTGTGCATGTCATACTTATGGTGCTCTGTACATATGGCATTGTATGCATGATTGTACAAGTGGTGATGTGAGCATGTGGTGTCGTGCACATGTTGTGCATATGGTGTTGTGTGCATGTGGTTATGTGTACATGTCATGCATATGGTGTTCTATACATGTGGTGTCATTTGCACGTCGTGCATGTCATGATGTGTACATATGGTATTGCCTACATGTTGTACAAGTGGTGCAGTGTACATATGGTGTTGTGTGCGAGTTGTGCAGGTGATGTCGTGTACATGTGATGATGTGCACACTTTGTGTAGGTGGTGTTGTGTACAAGTGGTATTGTCTACATGTTGTACATATGGTACTGGTGTACATGTGGCATTGTGTGCATGTCACACATGCTGTGTTGTGGGCATGCGGTAATATGTATGCACATTGTGTAGTTGTGGTATCGTGGCATATGTATTCATTGTGTTATATTTTATGTATGTATTTTTGTTGTTTTGTACATTGGGTGTAGGTGTATGAATTTTTTATGGTGTACATCAGATGTAAGAGTATCTATTGTGTTGTGGTGTACACTAGGTGTAGGTGTAGGTGTGGCATGTCAGGTGTAGGTGCATGTATTTCATGGTGTTGTATGTCATGTGTGGTTGTCTGTGTGTGATGCATACTATGTGTATGTGCACATGGTTGAGGAGAAGGCACTAGTTGCTTCTCTGTTGTAGCAACCAATCTGAAGTGTTTACAGAATAAAGACAAAGGTAGAAGATAAGGATTGATTAAAGGATAAGTATCGATATTTTATTTGAGTTTTATTATCCATGTGATTTATGATTCTGATTTATGCATATTCCATGTGATCTAATCATGGTTTATGATGGTTACATGTGATTTATGATTTTGATATATGATGGTTGTGTTTTGAGCTAACCCAATGTGATATTGTTATACATGTTGATTAGGTCAAATACTCTAGTTTGACTTGTTGTGACATGATGTAAACAGGATTGCGAGTGTACCTTATTCACAAGCTACCAATGAGGTATGATGTGAATTTATTTCAATTTATTTTAAATCTAATGGAAGTTATGTGCTTGGTACAGGAAGCACTGAAATTCCTGATTGGGTGGTTGAAACTAACTACAAGAATTAGTAGCCTCAGTGAAAGGAATTGGAACATGAAAATGTGTTGGTAAAGTACTTCAGAAGGAGCGCCATTATGGGAAACTGGTACCCAATAGTGTCCATTGATATCCATGAGCATGTTATGATTGGTATGATGGTTTTCAGGTAGGTATATTCCTTTCTTATTTGAACTTTGAATGTGAGGAAACCTTGCCAAGGGATGGATCTCCTGGGATAGGGCATGCTAGGGAACTTGGAAGGTGAGTTACTACACATAAGGGGTGATCAAATTTCCCCAGGGACTATGTAGTAGAGAAGGGAAGGTTGCGGATGGATTTTTTTTTGTCATTAGCATTTGTAGATGGAATTAGATGCACATTGGGAGTGCACCCTATAACAATGAGCTTGTAATTGTTCATTGAGAGGACAAGTGGTACAAGATTGTATTGTTAGACATTGGATGGAGTTTGACTTTGGTAGTGGATTATGGACTTCTTGGGAAGGAGCTGAATCCTAGTATTACTTTGAGGGTAGAGTTGTGAGCCTCTAGATTTCCTTGTTGTGGATGCCGGCATTGTATCCTTTGATTTGTTGGTTGAGAAAATATGCATATGTGTATATGTTAGTATTATTGTAAATACTGTATCAAGATGGATTTATATAGCTCCATAGAAAATATTATTATTTATTGGTTTAAGCAAATGCGTGTGTGTGTATATGTGGTTATTATTGTAAATACAATAACGATTTCTGTTTCAAAGCTCCTTTAGACGGTATGTTTGTCATGTTTTAGAAAATGGCCATTGTAAGTACTACAATGGTTTGTGTTATAAATCTACATGGGCAATATGCTTTGTTTTCATTGTCATTTTTTATAGTATGTGTTATTGAACACCAAGGATGGTGTTCCCCCAAGGGGGAGGGTTCTGTATCAACCCTGGTTAAAACTTCATGTAAAATATATAAGGCCATAGTCATGGGACATGTATTCCAAGCTGATCGGTTGGAAAAACATCTTAGTGGGTGTTCATTTTGGTTATTATGGCTAAAGAAAATTGGCAAAGACAATGGCAATAACTTTGGAAAGGCATGAGGAATTTATTGGCATTTTATTTATGAAGATAAAGTAAATTAGGAGAAAAGGAATATGAAAGGTCATAGGTCGCGTGTGGGGAGGAAAATGAAGGAAAATAATAGAAATTGAAGAAAAAGAGGCCTCATTGATAAAAAGGCTTTTGAGGATCAGTGGGAAATCTTTTTCTCGAATTTTGCATTGGATCAAGAAAGGAAAAGAAGGCAAGAGGAAGGAAGGAGAAAGCAAGGAAGAGCAAGATCAAACAACTACATTAGGATTATTTGTAGGTATCAATTTGCATGTGTAATTTTCTTGCTAGATTTGGCATGCATGGTATTGCATGTGGTTATTTTTCTATTGTGGCATGGGTTTTCCCATGTGTGACATTGTTTTTAGGCTAGCCTTTCCATTTCTAAATAGCCATGGTGTGATGGAGTTCTTATATTTTGGTTGAGCTAGATTGTTAGATGGATTCAAGGCTGAGTGAGGTGGATATCCAAATGATAGAACACATGGCCTAGTAACCCTTGAATGAGACTGTGAGTTACGGTAAACCCAGATTTTGTGTTACCTCGGTGGGCCTAGGAATCCTTTCAGGTGAATGGCATGATATACGGTAAATACAAGAGGTGGTTTTCTCTCCATTGGGCTTAGTATTTTGGGTTGGGTTACATGGTAAAGCCTAGACAATGGGTCTTGGTTTAGGGCCTAACGATTCGGCGTGGATTGTGGTAAAGCTTGAGAAACTAGGAGACATGAAAATTCCTCATAATGTAGGTGGAGAAATCTGGTGGCATCCATGCTTTTTTTGCCTACTGATCAGGTGGAGATCACGGTAAATTTTGTTATTACATGCTTAGTGTGTTTTCCTAGTGATCTGGGATGGATTACATTAAAACTAGTTTCTATTAATGAGGGTGAGGTTGTATAGCTTCGGGATGCGCTATTTGGTTCTTTTGGTTTGAGTCCCACATTCATGTTGGGAATATGGCATAGGGGTGAATGGATAAAGAAATATTTGGCTCAGCCATTTTATGGTCAGGTGGAAGATGGTGGAACATGTTGGTTCCATCCCGAGTTTTGATTTTGCATCATTAATATGTGTTTATTTCTCCTTGTAATTCTATCATTATTATATTGGTTTATATGTGGATCATATGGTTGTGATTTCCTTGGTATTTATGTTTCTATTATGCTGGTTATACATATGTTTTATGACAATGGCTATGTATGGCTCTCATCATGTTTTTAATGGTAAATGAGTGAACAATGTATCATTGACCTAATAGATGATAACGCAACAAATGATGTAAGGGAACAATAATTCTTAGAGATTATCATATAAGAGTGAGACCCCTATACTTAAATATGTTGTTTACACTTGTAGATGACATATTTGTGATATGTTAGACGAAATTCCTATCATGGCTAGTAGGGTTCTGGTTAAAGGCTTGTTCAAGTATTTGAATTTGCATCGTTGTTTCCTTGTTATCTTTCTATTCTGAAGGTGTCATTCAATTATGGGTAGTGAGCTGGGATTTGGGCCTGAAAGGTGGCTCAAATCCCGGGGACGCTGGTACAACACTCATAAAAATTGTCCCTAGATGTTGTCAGGTTTGCATCATGGGAGCATTCGACAATTAAGTGGTCTAAAACCTTAGTGGGACCTGGGGGCTAGTTACCAGAAAGGTTGGGATGGTTCTTAAGAGTGATGTTGATGATGTGGAATGTATGTATTATGTGTTTCCATTGATTCAAATTCCTTAAGGCCACTTAGGAGGTTGAATCCAATCATTGTAGCTTCTTGTCACATGTTTATCCTGGTTAGTCAGTGGAGCGTGTTACTATTTTCTTGGTGAGGAAACTCATATCAAGGGTCGTAAGAGGATTATAAGCCCCTACTTAAAGAAATTGGATCAAGGGACCAAGGCCCCTCTTGACTCTATTTCCAAATAAGACCAGGGCCCTCATGGAACCCTTGTACCAGTAAAAGAGGAGGGTAGGTTGGTGAAACAACTGAGGAAGCCTAGACTTTTAAACCCTAGTTCCTTTATAAATAAATGAGCCCTAGAACACATATTTCATTAAAATTTGGAATTTTTTTTTTATAAATACATCACTAGAATTGAGATTTTTGGTTATTTTGAAATTCTATATCCACTATTTAATTCTAAATTTAATGAAATATATGTTCTAGTGTCAAATCGAAATAAATGAAAAATAAGTAGTGCACAGAAGAAGGAACCTATAAACAAGAATGTTGTATTCCAAGAACCCCTACAAAATAAAAGAAAGAGGCCTCGGTTGGAGGTTATGAATCCATTTTCCTCACCAACAGTAAAACAATATAAAAGAACTAACGGAACTCCTAAGAAAAGAAAGATGAATTGATTCTGAGGAGAGGAGGAAACAACACCAGTGCCAACTTCACCATTACAGAAAACAATAGCATTTGAAATTTCGACCTCATCACAGGATCGACGTCACACCAGGAGCCTGTCTAGAAAAAAATATCCAACTTCTGGTAGTCGAACCCTTAAATCTATCACCAATTTTTCTTCTCTAAAATAGGAAGTAAAAAGGCCCTCTCGGGCATTCAAAGAAATAGAGAAAGTGGAAGATATTCCACCTAAGGAAGAAGGGATGATTGATAACTTCGAGGACCTTTTAAGTAGTTGCCACAACATGACCAATCTGAAATGTGACTAGTCACAAGGAAACATGTAGCTAAAACTATCCAAAGCCAAAAACTGACACAAGATCAACTCAGAAAGGGAGCATTTCGCAGCAACAAACCATGCCTACTAAGGATACCTTGCCTCACAGTGAGGAATATTTGAAACTACAAATAACTAAGCTACAAAAGAAAAATGAGAAACCTAGGGAAAGATCTCATAAGTATAAAATGTTGTTTCGTTATGTTCAGTTGGTTAATGAGATGTATCAAAACTAGAATCTAGCTCTGGTATCGAAGAACGATGCGATAGACTTAAGGAACGAGAAACTTATTAGTTGGAAGGAGAAGAAACTGAAGACCATTAAGAGACTTAATACCCATGAATGTGCCCTAAGGTTTCAGTGACAAATAATGCCGAAGAACTATGGATTAGAAGTTCTAGTAAGTGCGATAGCAATCTAAAGGAAGGAATAGCCCAAATTTTGATGACTGGTCAATTTTGAAGGGGGAAGCTACATGAGGACATGCAATCCCTCTAGCATGGGGGCAATGTTGGTCCCTACTATTGTCACCCCATTTCACATCCTATTTTAAATATTTTACCGTAACTTATTCTACTTTACCCTTTTTGACACTGTAAAATCACTTTACAATGGATAAACTATGTTATTTTACATTGCATGTAAGAATCATTAATAAGGACCATTTTGAAATATATTTTCTTCATTTAAGTATGCGTTAAATGAATTTTTATTTCTTGACTTAATTGACTAATCTATAGATGGGAATCTTAAATATAGGGAAGACACTTGAGTACAAGGACAGGTCATCGGAGGTCCAACTCCCAGTTCAACAAATACATCAAGCAACCATTTTGTAGAAGTGATTTTGTACTTAGTTTGGTACTCAATTCGATACTCTATTTCATGTTCAGTACCAGGAAACTAGTCAGTTGTCGGTATCTTCAAGATAACTTCTCTTGTTCAAGAGCATGGTGTTAGCTTTCTTAATCCAAAGATAGTGTAACAAATTGAACAATTTAGTTACAATGTGGGTGAAGTGATCCTGGAGATTTAGATTAATTTAAATTAGCCTAGATCACAGATGCATTTTCCTTCCTTGGTCTTTTTTTGTTATCATTTTTAAGCCCGAATTCTCTAAAAATGCTAGTGTTTATATGGAAGGTTGCACGCATAGAATGAACCAATGGCAAGGAGATTATGACTAAACATCATTTGACTTTGCTTTGTTTAAGATTCAAACTCTTGGATTTATTTTCTATCGAAGGTTTTTAATATAATCATTCCATCTTCTATATATATCCATGAATTTATGTCTTCTTGATGTATGAGTTATTAAGTTAACCTATACTTTTTCCAGGTTTTGGCAATGCCCACTACAAACCTTGACCAAGTTCTGTAACAATTTTCGTTAAGTAGAAGGCATGTTTTAAAATTTATTTAGCAAAAATTGTACTTGAACCTTCATTTTTCTTTCATTGGTGATTTCCAGAATTTCCGTACTTAAATTTCCTTTGAAAGCTCTTGTATATCTGGAAGTTGTGAAATCTAGTGAAATGTTCATTGAGGTTTTGTGAGCCTCAGGATTATTATCATAGGTATACTCTACATCTATTAACTTCTTTGATTGCTCTCACGGTTCTGTGAGCACTTGAGAAGAAGGCTTCAATTTGGGACAGAATTTTGAGGAACATTCTCTTGTCATTTTAAGTTGATTCCTCTGTTCTAAATGAAAGTGACTCGATCATACGTGGATCTATATAATTTTGGTACGAAATTCCTGTAGCTTATGCTCAGTGTGAATTCTTGTGAGGATTGATTAAGAATAGTGTTCCATTTATTTTTGAAACAATGCGTGTTAATATTTGGAGAATAACATACCATTTACAGTGTGTTGATTAGTTTATTTATAATGCGATGATTATTTGATTTGTAGTGTATTTATAATTTGATGAGTATGTCATTCATTTGATTTCGTAGTTATTCTTGAGTTAGATTTATCAATTTATAATTTGTAAGTATTTTATTTACTTTCTCGGATAATTAGAAAAATGTGTGTTATTAAATTACTCAATTAATTTCGAACGTTATATGTTTAGATACTTCGTTAATTTTGGATATATTGTTAAATAGGAAATAATATGAATTCTTTTTCTAGGCATTGTTGACTTCACTTTCGATTTTTAGCACCCCGTGGATTAGTTTTCCATAATGGTTTATGAATAGAATAAAATAGATTGATTTAAGAACATGGATGGTAATGATTGCTAATCTTATTTCTGGGAGAGTTTTTAAGTTAATTTCACCATAATGGAGGATAAATTAGTAATTTGGATTGTGTAAGAGTGATAGGTTTCTTAATTAGTAATTTAGATTATGTAGTGAAATAGGTTTCTTCACTCCAATAAATTTTGGTGTGATTATTAGGAACAAAGTTTGGTTATTCTACACTTAAATTTGTACCAAGTCTGCATAGGGTAAGTCTAGCACTGAACTGTAATGCATTGTAACTCAAATATTACAAACACTGGTTGAAATTTTTAAAATTTAGTAAATAAAAAAAAATATAAAAACCATAAAAGCACTTATCTTCATTTGAAATCTTATTATCAATAGATAATATTTGACTTACCATAACATTGAAGGCATTCATATTCTCTATCACTGAGTCCCTATCCTTCATCATCAAGTTTTATTGTTTCATCCACAGGATCAATTTGTTCACTAACAAGTTAGTATTAGAGCCCCTGACATTTCCCACAAATCATTTATTGTAGCTTCCCCAGAAACATTTAGTAATACCAAATTTGAGAGACAAAATCATATTTTTCTCTTTTCCTTTTTGTCCAACTTGGTCTAGTCTTCTATTCACATCCTTATTGGTGTAGTACATGGCTCATGCGTAGACCCAATAGGCTCTTGGTCATCGACATTAGAAGATTTCACAATATGATGAGAGTTGGGGAAACTGGCTCATCATACTTGAGGGCCATAAAATTCCCAAAAATAACATTGACTTCATGTGGGGAAGGAGGAGCTGGGCGATTTTTTATCTAATGTGACATGGATATGAGGGATCTAATATGGTCAAAAACCTTGACCTTGCATAAAAAAGCATATTTAGCACATTATGTAAACTCAACTTATCGTGCCATGGTATGCATAGACCCTGAACTAATGGTCTGATAGTGTCACGTCGGCTAGATTGAGACCATGTGGTGCCCTTATGATGACATGACCTTTTTTAAGAGGAAAAAGTTTCTAATTACATAACATCTAATTCAAGATTCAAATTTAGATAAAATTTATATCACCAAAAGTCTATCGATGAGCTAAACACAAGGGTGGTATCAAAATTAAATTCCATATACTTGAAAAAATGATGTCATTGAACCCCATATTCATAATAGAACTTGGATATCAAGTTAAATGGGTAACCCTAGCATATTCCAAGATGCTTAAGGGGATGGGAGGTGGTTACATAAGGTGTCAAAATGGCCTCAAATGTTTTCAAACCCCAATTCTTTGAAGGATACCCCAATTGTGAAAACATTCCTATAAGTTGTTTCCTCCAATGTTTCCACTCTAAAGGAGCTAGGATGGACAAAAAAATATCTAGTGGTCCAATCTAAATCAATAATGTGATGTGGGGTTTTCGTTATAAGAATATAATTTTTTCCTTTTTACTTTCTTTTTCTTCCAATTGTTTTATTTTTTTCTCTAAGACGGTATTTGTTTCTCCCTTAGTAAAGGAATATTGCATTCGATCACATTTTATCCATCTCATATAACTATTCATAAAAAAATTTATGAGAGACTAAATCCATATCAAAAGAATTTATGGGATTTCCAAACCATTTGTCTTCAATGTCAACATCATAAATAAAGGAAACTACATTGTCTTCGGCACACATATCTTGTATTTCTAAGGAGCAAGAAATTGCATGGTGTCATTATTTTCAATTGGCATATCATGCTTTTGTACAAATAGAATTTCATCTATATAAATATCCTCAATAGAAAGATTATATTGAATTATTTACTTATATAGCATGGTATCATTTTCTTTTTAATCAGTGAACTTTCTTGACTTAATTCCCAAAGCCAACTCTTTATTTGTTTTGCATTCCATTCATCTACCCTTGTGAAAAAATTCCATTTTCCTTGTTTAATGGCCCAAAAAAAATCCATAGAAAGGTATTAGAAACTTGCAACAAAAGGCCTTTCTCTTTTTTGGATTTCGTAGTGACTTTTCCTTTATGTAAAAACTTGAAGAACGTTTTAGTAACTTCCCTTTCATGGATAAGTTGGCCTACTTGATCCTTTGGTGCCATGTAAAAAATAAGATTTTTTTGCAATTTATGGTGAGATTATGGGGAAAGAGAGATTAAAAGAATTTCATCTTTCCATAAACATAAAAGAATTGTTCTAAGACTAAATTAAAACAAATATATAAGGCATTAAGTGGTTTTCGTTACTAACATGCTGATAAGTGGTAGCCAGACTATACTACTCGTCAACGTTTTGATGACATTTTTTCTTGTATGGTATTAGATTGGAGTGATTCCAAGGAAAAATAAAGTATATTTATAGGGATATATTTAGTATAATTTAAATTGCAACAAATTTCTATTCCAAATCTATCGAGAAACAATTTGCATGATTGGCCATTTCTAACTTGGATCTGATAATCACTTTTTCATGCACAACTCTTTTATCTAATTTTAAATTGATGAGATTCTAGTGGGAGATGAATGTAGTGTAAGACACCAATATCCAATAAACATTCTTATAAACACTTCAAAATATGTGAAATGTGCCAACGAATGGTATTATTATTATGGACTTGGGGACCAAAAATCACTATTTTGGGCATAAATTTTTCATTAAATAACAAAAGGAAGGTATTGAAATTGCCTCGGATAATTTATTTAAAGGGTCATGATCCACAGAAATGGGTATTGTAAACTTCTTCATTTGGTTAGTAAATTAAAGTTTTTTTAACTATATTTTTAGTCAATTACTTAATTCAAAATATGAGGGAAAGAGTTGGCCTCGATTTTCTAAGAAAGTGGAAATATGATTTCAATATTTTTTAGAAATTCTAGGAAGGAGAAATATGTTTCCAATTTGTTCTCTAAGGTCATTAGGTAAACTCCTCAAACTTTCCTATATTAAGTTTATCTAATGACAATTTATAAATGTTATTTAGTATGACTTCAAAAAATTTAAATAAATAGAAACGTAATATTATATATTATAATGTATTTAGTATGAATTAAATTTTAAATAAATAAAATGTAATATATATCTTATGAATGATATTTTTCAACCTTTAATCACTCTTTTTAATTTATTTAGCATAAAATTTCATAACTCCCTTGGAGCATTCAAGTCCAGGTTGCTTTATTTTATTAGGATTAATGTAGAGGATGTCAATTCTAGAGTACATTATAGTTTCTGCAAGCTATAAAGCTAACAAATTGGTATCATGTCACATGCTATTAGAATTGGTGTAGGCTTAGCAAAGATTCATAATGCTAAGGAATAGGAAAGAGATATTTTTTGTTCTCATTTTGTTGAAGAGTCAGAAATAATACATATGGTTGATATTGTGGTTTCCATTGTTGAGATTTCCAACATTACTAAGAAGTTGAACATTATGGTTGTTATTGTTATTGATAATGGAAGGATAAGATGTCCCCTTCCCTCTCATATGTCGCATAATTTTATGGTTTGGGGTTTGTAGTGCCCATTGATAATGAGTTAGAGCATACCAAATTGTGAGAAGGATATGATTAATTATACTATCCCATAAAAAATGAAATATTAACTATATTCATGGGTTTTCATTGAGATGATTAATGTGATAATCATGTTCTCCTCTAGCTTATGAAACATACCTGTTCCTCATTATCCTCTACTTTTGTAGTATTATTCATCAACATGTGTAATGATGCTTCTAATATCAATGTTAAAACCTTATAATCTTGATGAATTGATTCTTTATTCACTAATATTTGACATTATTTTAAGGACAAAGAGGAAAAAGTGTAAGTGATGGATTATATGATTAAGATAATGGAGGTAGTTTTCTAGAAACAATCATGGCATTATTTATAGTTGTGGCATGTAGTTTGAAACATGAGGATCCTCATGTAAATAGGTAACCATGAGGATCCTATGTAAATAGGTAACCATGTTAATATTACATGTTTGTGCATTTAATGCATCGTAGGAGTTGTATTAGGAGGTTAAGCGTCTATTCATAGTAGGACAATTTAAGTGCATGAAAATTAGTTAACCCAATTATATTTATTTTTATGTGGTCATTAACTTTCAAAAAATGTAGTGATATTTGAAAATAAGGATTTAAAGTGAAGTAGAGTGAGGTGGAGTGAAAAATTTCTCCTCAACCAAAACTCGAACTATGCATACTCAATATTGTACATAAAACAAATTATGAATGACATGGACAAACATATCGAAGATATCTATGAAAAGAAAATTGATACATCAGTTAAGTATGAAAGTATTCATCGTAGTGAAAATAAAACCAATGAAATAGATGGTATTCCTTGATTATTTTTCTTCCTTTTTGACAAGCCGCCCCATAAATGTCTTCTACTTACCTCACACGAATTTTTAAAATTGGTTTCTATGAAAGTGACCTAATTTATTTCTTCATTAAGGCATGCAAAATAAGGACTACTCAATATAGAAAACGAAATTGCTTGTAAAATTTTTTATTAAGATTCTAGGGTCCGTCCCATTTAAACATTCTTTCTTTCTCAAAAAATTTAGCAAATCCATAGGAATTGTGCCAAAATGTGGCAATCTATAAATTTGCAACAATATTGATGTCACAAAATCCGAAGGGATTGTTAGATACTCCACCTCAATAGTTATGGGTCAATGTATTCCAATCAATGTTAGGGATATTGAAACCCTAGCTTGTCGTAAAATTATCAACCAAGGAGCATAAGCATGTAAAGTGATATCCATAGGTAATGTAACCTCCGAGACTTTAACTGCTACTAAACTAACTCTATATTGTATATTCTATGTTTTGATAAACTAAATTTTATTTTTTGTGTGTAATGCTAAAGCTATGGGTGTTTTTCTTCATAAGTTTCCCTAGGAATATTGTTCCTATTTCTTACTTTGGTTCATTAATGTAGAATGCATTTACTTTTTGGAGTTGAAATATAACTACTAAAAAGTAAATATAGTACAATGAATAAAGTAAAGTAGTTCATTATCCAATCATAGAAGCATAGTACGTCAAAAGAGGAATTATTGTTGAACTTAGATTATTGTATGGCATAATGTTTTATTACATAAACAAATGTAGATATATTAAAAAATAGAAATTCTCAAAAGCATACAACAAACCATTGAAACAAAAAATACCACAATCAAGAAAAGAAATAGAGAAAAATCTAGTCTATGGGTAAAAGGGATTCAAATACTAGTTGTAATTTAGAACAATACTTTACTCTAAAGAAAGAATACTATTTAATCCCTCAAACAAAAATAATATTCATAGCAAGAAAATGGAAATAATAAATTTGATCTTGAATTGGTTAAGGAATTTGAAATTATAATCTCAAATGAAGGAAAATCATTCTCGAAGTTTGCGGGTTATGATTTCTAACCTATCATAAGCTATATAAATTGTTTTGTATGAAAATATGAACTTTCATATCCTGCTAGAATAGAATCCATGGAATTTATGGTTCTCTCCTATAGAATTCATACAAATCAAGAATTTCCATCTCACTATTATGAATAATCCAAGAACTGAACAAGTGATATGAGTTATTTGATTGCTTAATGTGTGATTACCCTGAGCTATTTATCATCATGATTGCTCTACCATCTAGTGAGAGGAACACTTTGAAGAATTGTAATGCTCCATAATGGGATTCAGAAACAAAGCTTTCAATTATGACATATTCCATAACAAAAATCTATTCCTTGACATAGTTGTGATTCTATAGAAAATTATTTAATTTGGTAATGTATTTTCTAGCAAAAACACATTCTTCCTTTGAACTTGTCAACATAAATTTATCAAAAAGATTCAACATGAGTATAAAGAATAGGATTTTTTAGTCTTTTGCATAATAGCATTTGACAAGATACTATTCCACAACGTATGGGACTGTAAATCTTAAGTATGTTACTTATGAAACCTAAATATCTCAACAATGTGATCTCATATTTATTCCATATACATCAATAAAATAGAAAATGATATGGCTTAAAATGGCTAATAATTGATAATTTTTGAAGGAATTCAATTATAGAATGAAAAAAATTGAGGGACTATGGAAGGAAAAGTATTCAAGAAAGGGTGATTACAAGTAGATGATTTAGAGGCTCATCAAAACTTATAGGTTGTAGAATGGGTATGGCTTGGTAGGAATTTCTAGTGATGACGGCCCCAAAGATCCTTGTTTTTTTTAGGTGTAGGTGACTATTTGAATGATTTTATATATGTGGAGGACACTGCGATAGAAGAAACACCTTAGGATAAGGAACAAGTAATTCCATTACATGAATCTATATTTGAACCTAAGTTTTATATTTTTTTATATTAGATACTTATGATGATATAGTTGGATCAACTAGTATAGGATGCAACCAATTGTTATGGCCATGTCATGATTCTCTTAGGAGCATGCATATAGCTCTCCCTTCTTAGTAAGATCCAGAAAAAATAAAGTCGAAAAATAGTCTAAGTCATAGTGAATACATTTAGTGGTTGAGGCCCACATAGTATCACAGTTAGAGCAATTCATTATTAGTAGGATACCCTTATATTAACATCCAATTAGAGCCTCTAGATATAAGGAATTAGAGCGTATTATCATGTTTTTTTAGTATTCTGTGATATATCTATTCTAGATGGATTGATTTTCCAATGAGGAGGTAATTGATAAAGTGGTATATAATGAACAAAGCCACATTGAACTTTAGCAAGCCAACATAGTTGTAGGTTTAATTTTCCAAAGTCATTTGAAATAGAGGTCTAAAACTTTGGGCATTGTAGTAGGATGATATCAAGTTAGAGATGTTTGAATTCCACTTATAAAACATATCATATGAGTTTAAATAATTTGATTTTGACATTTTTACTTTGTCCCAAACTATATACTTATTGAATTCTTGGATAATGTTTGTGCATCATGGATGCAGATGTGGGAATATGACCTTTTTTTGTAAACATAGTTGGGGAATGAGCACATAAATAAATTAGTAGTTGTAGGAACATATGGAGAAGATTAGTTCCTTGGTTGCTAGAACAAACAAAATTTATGATTAGCTGCATAGAAATTATTAAAAGCTATATAATATGCAATGAAGTGGAGGATTTGTGGGATTTATACAGAAATGAAATCAACCAATTGAGAGAAGATTCAATATTTTAATAATGAACCCAATGCACAAACTAAACCTATTGGGAAGTAGGATAAATTGAAGGAAAATGAGGTCATTGATGACAAAATAGTAGAGTTAGATGATGTGACTATAGAAGAAAATAATAGCCTTGGATAATTCCAACAAAACATAAAACAAACCTTTTTAGAGCTCAAGTGGCTTAAACGTTTTGTTGATTGAAAGTGATAAGTAATAACATAAATGAAGCTAGTATATCCATACTAGGTCAAATATCAATATTTCATTGTTTGAGAATCAATAATTTTGGCAATTGAAGAAAAACTTTAATCCATTTATATATTTCAGACAAATGCTCTTACTATGTGTTAGGTCCTTATACTACTAGTGTAACCCCTTATTGTTATTAGTGAAACCCCCTTATTATATTGTTGTGCCCATGTAGTCCCCTATTGTTATATTGTGCCCATAGAGGCCACTATTGTAATTATTGTGCAATCATATTATTGTTATGTCGGCTCTCATTGTAATTATGACCCTAGAATCCTATATATAGAAAGGAGGTCTTTCATGTATCATCAGAATCGTCATTGTGTAATGTAAAGGAGGTCCCCCTCAAAGAGCTGAATTCTAAGGAATTTATCTCTCTTCTATCATTTGTGAGTTGGTTCATAACATTTGGTACCGAAGCTTTGGATTCTAGGGTTCGATGCTCCAAAATAGGTCCATCATGGACTTTTCACTATAACTTTTTTCTACGACATTTTAGAAGATAAAAATAAACCATTTGAGACGAAATCATTCTGAACTTTGGGTCTGAATTTTAGAACTTGTCTCGCTATATTTTTGGAGATATGATCTGTGGAAGTTAGGGTTTTTGTAGACTCCTGAATTAGATTCCAAATAGCCAAGCTGGGGAAAATCATCATAACTTTTTTTTTGAGTATCAGATTGAAATTTTGTTACAAGTTTCAGAAAGAGGACAACCTGTAGTTTTTCGTATATCAGTTTCAGGTACTAAGGTGAAAACAGTGACACGTGGCACTTCGTACAAGTTCTCTCTACTGAACTAGTCTATAATTAGGTCACCGTGGGAGATTTGGTATAACTCTTCCTTGGAGAATCCAATATTGATCAGGCTTGTGGGGTTAGAAAGAGGACTCAAAGATATACTACATGACACAATTTCAGATATTCAAGATCTACAGTTACAAAGATAAAACAGATTCAATATTGAGCTCTTACAAAGTGAAAAAAAGGTGTGTAGTTTTTTTAAAATTTTGCATAAGATTGGTTTGAAAAATTAGTTTGAAGGAATTTAAAGGGAATAGTGAAGAATTATTAGAATTAATTTATACCTCGAAGAAATAAAATGGAAATACCTAGTAAGCAACCTAAAATCTCTAACATGACTAGTGAAGAAGAGGAAGAAATTCAACATGATATATCAAAATTACAAGACCAAGTACAACAAATTTCACTATCACAAAAGGTAACTGAAGCCAAGATGAATGGTGTGGAAGATAATATGAATGGTGTACAAGATAATATGGATGGCATGGAAGCTAAGATGGATGACATGGAAGCTAAGATGAATGGTATGGATGCTAAGATGAATGGCATGGATGCTAAGATGGAAGAATTGAAGATAAATTTGAATAAGTTGCTACAAGAAATTGTTACTAATGGTGAAAGGGAAGTAAAGGAGACTCATGATAAGAACAAATGAAATATTAATCATGATTTCATAGAATCTAATGTTGGATTGAAGACCCACCATGTTCCAAAAATCGATATGAGGAAGTTTGATGGAAAGGATCCCAGAACATGGATACTATAGAAGTAGCAATTTTTCGATCTTGATATTGTGCAAAACACACAAAAGGTATGTACTGAAACTTTATATTTGGAACCAAATCAGTTTTTATGGTATTGATGGCTTTGCTCTCATAAACAAATTGTCACTTGGGCCATTTTTACAGAAGAAATGATAGCACATTATGAGGATACAAAAAGAAACACTTTTTTAGCCAATTGATAAATCTCAAACAAAAGGGTTCGATGATGGAGCACACTGACGACTTCCAAAAATTGAAAATAAGGATAAAATATATTCTAGAGGAGCATAGGATTGGTGTCTTCATAACAACTTTAAAGGATAATATCCAACATGAGGTTCGACTTTGGGAACTTGATTCATTGGAGAAGGAATTCAAGTTAGCAAGAAAAATGGAAAGCAAAATTATGGCAACCAGGAAGCCTACCACTCACAACTATAAAGATCAAAGCGTTGTTGCCCCTAACCTTCCACAACCTACAAGCCTAACACCACAACAATTGGAAGAAAAAAGAGCAAAAGGGCTTTGTTACAGTTGTGACAAAAAATACACTAAAGGTCATAAGTGTGCGGAGTAGAAATGATTCTACATAGATTTCGAAGAGGAGGAAGTAAAGGAATAAGAAATGTTAAAATAAGAGGATATACTCCAAGAAAAAACCCTAGATAAAGAAGAAATGAATCTGACGATATCTTGTAATGCATTGGTTAGAATTACCGCTCCTCAAACTATCAAGGTAGAAGGAAATATCAGAAGAAAACGGTAAGAGTCTTGGTTGATTTAGGAAGTACCCATAATTTTATTCATTGTATGATAGCCAAGAAATTAAATTACTTCCTATATCCAGCACGAGAGTGTCAAGTGATGGTTGCAAGTGGAGGAACCATAAATTTCTCTCGAGAGTGCCATAATATCAAGCTATCCATGTGAGAATATGTTTTGAATAGTCCAATGCTTTCCATTCCAATGGGTGGTATTGATGTTATACTAGGATTCCAATGGCTGCAATCCTTGGGTACGATAGCTTTTTAATTTTCAAGAACCTTTCATGAAATTTTGTGTGGAAGGAAAGGAAGTTGAATAAGGGGTATTGAAAGGAGACCGGGAAAGATAATAAGCTCTAACGGTATGAAAAAGCTTCTAAAGAAGGAAATAGAGGCGTAATTCCACAATTATGTTCGCTGGAGGTTCCCACATCGAAATCATTTATTTCTCTAGATCTCCAAAAAGTCTTGGACAATCGTTCCAATGTATTTGAGACTCCCAAAGGCCTCCCACCTATTCGTGATCATGATCATGCTATTCATTTGATTCCAGGAAGTGTTCCTCCAACATCAGGGCGTACAGATATCCCTATGCCCAAAAGAGTGAAATTGAACGTATGGTTGTAGAAATTCTAGAGGATGGTATAATTCAACCTAGTCAAAGTTCTTTCTCTGCTCCAGAAGTATTGGTGTAGAATAAGGATGGATCATGGTGCATGTGTCTAGATTATAGGGAGCTCAACAAGCTCACTATTAAAGATAAATTTCCCAT
>APFE031667016.1:42029-57870 GCA_000404065.3 Pinus taeda
AACATTGTTGTGCGCCATTTCTATTATCGAACCAGATTGGATAAAAGAAGCAAGGGATGAATGGAAGAATGATGAAGAAGTGTGGGCACTCATTCAAAAGTTGCAAAAGATCCGAGTTCAAACAATATTGCTAGAACTTGAAGAGGAAGTAAAATTCATATTGGAACCTGTAGTAGTCACAAAAACAAGAACCTGACAACTACGGAATCGATCAATTTCAAAGTATATCATCAAGTGGAAGAACTTACCCACTGAAGATTCCACTTGGGAGGATAAGGATTTTATACAGAAGCATCCAAAACTACTCAAGCGTTGAGGACAACACTTTTGGAAGGAGAGGGGCATGTTAGGTCCCTATACTACTACTGTAACCCCTTATTGTTATTAGTGCAACCCCCTTATTATATTGTTTTTCCCATGTAGTCCCCATATTGTTATTATTGTGCCCCATAGAAGCCCACTATTGTTATTATTGTGCAGTTACATTATTATTGTTATGTTAGTTATGATTGTATTACGACCCCTTAGACTCCTATATAGAAAGGATGTATTTTCATTTGTATCATACAAGAATTGTTCATTTTTGTAATATAAAGGAGGTTTCCCCCTCGAAGAGGATAGATTCTAAGGTGTTTATCTCTCTTTTCTATCTTTTTGTGAGCTAGTTTCATAACATTATGGTTCCAAAGTTGGCCCCTTTATTTGAAAGGAAATCAAAATATTATAAGGAACCTAAGTAATAACATTCACACATAGAGAGAATTAATGCATCTGGTCAAGGCATGTTGGCCCCTTTATCTATTTATAGGATTGTTTTACAAGAAAGGGGAAGATTGGTCAATGTGTCATTTTGATAGTTTCAACTATGTTAAATGGAGTCTCGAGATGGATGCACAACAATTAAAAGGTAATAATTTTGTGGCCTAATTTTCTTGTTATTATTGATGTAATGGAATGTCTTTATTTAGATAGCTAGGTTAGGTTAGCCCTTAAAACTTTCCCTTTCTTTGCATTTTGTTATTCACCAACCATTTCCCTCTACACATATTCCATGTTTTATGCTTCATATTTATTCCACGGTTTTCCCTCCAAATGTATTCCATGATTTGTATTCTAACTTTCTCCATGATTTTCCCTATACATTCCAAAATACTTTACATTCAACCATGCTTTTTTCTTCACTAGAAACAAATTGAAAGCCACATGGAAACTATGACTCATTACAAGAATTTATTTGGTATATGTGGAATTTACCAATGTAAAATATGCTCTTGGATCAAACTATAATTCTTTTTTTATGGAAGGAGCATCAAGAAATTACAACAAGTGATATCTCATATTTTAGTGGATTTCATTTTGGGAGTTATCCAGGATGGATTTAATTTCCAATTAGGTTTATCTTGGCTGGTTCGGAGGGATATTTTTATCCTCACCACTTATGTTGAGTTCCTACAAAGTGAAATGTTGAGATCATAATGATTACAAACTTTAATCCTATTTATGGATTGACCTTGTACCTTAGATATTCTAAGGTTCATTTCTGGTACCATCCTCAAAATAAGGGGAAACACTTAGGGGGGTTTCTCCATGTGTGTAACGTAGAAAAAAAACGTTATTTCTTTCATACTTTATAAAAAGGTGAATTGAAGTTTCATTATAGGATCTTTATCTTTTGTAAGATCAAGTAAAATATTTTAATCCTTAACTTTTACTTCCAAAAGAACTCTTGATTCTTATACATTGACTCTAGTTTTCTAGAAGGGCTATTTTCTTTATCTATAAATTTTTTGAGTAACTAAAATGTATTCCCATCGATGTTGGAGTAGGGCAATTTCTTTCTCTCGATTTCTTTTTCTCTTAGTAGACACAAAATTGTTCTTTTCATTTGATTTTATCATTCAAAATTAAATCTTAACATTTTTTCATTGAATTATTATTGGAGGGTTTTTTTTTTTTTTTTACCACAATCTCATTGGATCCACTAATATCCTCCATATTAGGTTTGTTACTAGGGATTTGTTTACCAAAATTAATTTTCTACTTAAAAAAAATAAAGAAAAAATTATACTAAAATCCTTGTTTACCAAAAAAATACTTTTACTTAGTTGAATAATTTTCTAGTTAGGTGTTTAATAAATGAATTGCAAGATGGAGAAATTCATTGTATACATATTTATAATATAGTTTATATGACAAATTACAAGTTATTGGATTATATTATTCTAATGTTGGTTAGGAATGTTTCTTTTGTTATACACATAATCCTTTGCGATTTTTGTTTCATTGTAGATGATTTTCTAATTAATATGAGAAATATGAATGAATGGGTGAATATGAAAGTTCTTCTTACCTCTTGGAATATGAACCAGAGTTAACTCATTGTATTAATATGGATTCATGTTAATCCAATATCCTCTTGGTGTGGACCTATTGGTTACACTTCTTCTTAACATGGTACTAGAGATTTAATGGTTTTGTTAACTCTGTGATCCTCTGCAAGATTATGTTCTTTCTATCCTTGTCTCTTAGGCCTATTACCTACCTCTAATTAGTGCTTAATTCTCAAGCCTTTACCCTAATGCTCAACATGGTTTTATTCCTTAGGATTGTCTCCTACATGGCATAATATACCTATGGTTTTTTGACCAAGGATATGTTCCCTCTAATTGACACACATTTTATTTTGATATGCAATCTCTTTCCTCTCATTCTTATTCAAACACTTGAATCTCTCCATTACTTGCATAAGTTTCCTTGGTTATAAGACCTAGTCCCTTATAGAATCCTCTATGTTCCACTCATGGTGTTATCTATAGGATAGCTACATGCACTCTATCTCCATATCATATCTCTCTCAAAAGGGCAACGTAGATGTTGAAGCATGGCTCTAAAGATATCTTCAAGGGGATAAGGATGCTATTAATGGACAAGCCAATCATTTTTATGATTTCTTCTATGACTTATATTATCAACAATACTTTTCATTATTGATGTCATTATTGATGGAAATTCATATTGAGCTCATAATTTCAAGTGGTAGAAATCACGAGATCCACACCATTCTATCACAAAACCAACTATTGAGTTGAACAAGAATAAAAAAAACCTTTTTTTCATACCTGGTGTGACGGTAAAGAATCAAATAATTCTTTTAGTTTTTTCATAAGAAATGTCCACCTTATACTGTTTAATTTTGGAGATACAAGTCAAAATTATATTTGATTTCCCTAAGGTTAATTTTACATTTAAAGTATTAGTTCATATAACTTTGTCTTGGTCATGAAGGCCTAGAAAATTGGTCTCACTCACATCGGTGCTTTTCCAAAGATTGTTTTGATACTCACTCATGTGGGTATCATGTGTTCGGGTATTTTCAAGGCATCCTTGATTCTCTGCTAACTCATAAGATTATGTACCATATAATACAATATGAAATTCAATTCTCCTGGCGAACATGTTTATCAACTCTAGCTACATCTAAAGATGCATTCTCTCATCTAAATTATTGATGTTGTGTTGAGTAGCAAAGAGAACTATTAAGAGTGGTCCAAAAAATATCAAACATGGTATCATTTCAAATGATTATTGGAATGGAATTTGCAAAGGAGAAAAAGCCACCACTAGTAAAGGAGAGGAGGAAAATGGACTTAAGTATCCCAAGTTAAATAAGGATATTTATATATTGAAGAGCAAGGAAAATAACTCTTATGCCTTGATTGTTGCCTTAGTAAGTAAAGAGGTCAATTGTCATATCGTTTCCAATACATATTCTTATGGAAATATGATTCAATTTCCTTTTTTTCTGAGACAAAATCCACCATACATGTAATATATTCCACAATATTGGAGACATACCTTCATTTCAAAACCTTCATCAAGGCCCTCTACCCTACATACCCTCAGTAACTTGAATGTCGACAAGCTAGTGACTAACTTAAGTTTATTACATTTTAATCTTACATTAGTGGAATTGTGGGGTAAAAAAAAGGACCTCAAAAAAAATGTAATAAAAAAATTAACTCTAAAAGAACCAGTATGATTCAAGATGATAATTTCATACCGAGAGGAAATTATTTTGGAGGGAAAAGAATAAAACTGCTATATTTTTTTATTTATTTTTACCGTATCTTCTTAGAGGCATAATAAAACATCTAGTATAAATGCATTTTTGATGATAATTTCAGTTCCAGTTCCAAAGAGTACCCACTCTACATACTAATGCATAGACCCATATTGAAAAAAGTGAAATTACATGAAAAACACATGTTTTTTTTTCGTGCATTTTCATTTTTTTCAATGTGGGTCTACTCCGAAGTATGCAAAGTAGGTAGTCAACATGTGTCTATAATTGAAATTTGATTAAATGTATAAGGAGATAAGAAAAAATACATAAAAAATATTGATTTTCTATTCTTAAAAAATTCAAAAATCTTATTTTATTATTTTAACTATTATTTTATTATTTTCCTTGGGAGGCCCATTTTAGACCTAAAAATTCCCCTAATGGGAGGAGAAAGACGAAAAGATTGAGAAATAATTTGGAAAGTGGAAGATAATATCCCATCCCATTAAAGAGGCCATGTGCTCTTCTTATGAATTGAAGAATCAACCACACAAATGTTCTTGATGAAGTTGTAGTAAATGAGGATGTGGAATAAACTATTCTGGAGGTAGGGGGTAGAAAAAATAAAGGGTAATAATTGATATTCTTTGTATTAATTACACTAGAAATGGACATGATGAAAATATATGAAAAATCCCCTAGAAAAATATCAAAGAAAAACAAAATTGTAAAGAAGATAAAGGTAAAGCACACAAACCTTCTCACTACATTGTTCCCTATGTAATATTGGAGTAACTAAAATTTTGTTTCATACTTAATTCTCTTCTTGGAGAGATGACTAGTTACTTTAAATAGGTGTACCATTCCATAGGAACTTCTAGAGATACTTATTTAGATATTTCACTAATTATGTAGATGGCACAGTGTACTATGTAGAAAAATCACATCTCAAACCTTCAATAATTGGCACCAGTGAACTTAAATTACTTATATTCCTAGATTTTCTTCTACATGCTGTCCTCTATCTTCCAAATCTACAAAGAAGCTTATTTTCCTTTGTGCACATTTGAAATCAAAGCCAATCCATTAAAATATTTCATGGAAATTTATAAATAAGGAAGTATTATGTTGACATGGCTTTCATGACTAGAGCGGAGGATAAAAGACTACTGAAAGAAAGGGACATACGTCCGTGCATAGAATTATGTATACCCCTCTTATCATAATGAAGGTACATTGTCAAATAATCTACTATGGAATGCTATATTATGACATATTAATAATGAAAACCTTCATTTACTAAAAAAAAGGGGTGTTTTGGTTTTCCTACTATTCATAGGAAGATAAAGTAATGTATTGCTTGTATTATTAGAAAGCATAGCAAACATATTTTCCATGATTCCACTTTCAAAGCATGTAGAAAATTGGACTAATACATATGGGCTTGCATGGCCCCATGTGTGTTCCATATATGAATGAAAATAGATATATGATTACTTTTATTAATGATTACATGAATATTTGTTGGGTGTACTTTCTGAAAAATAAATCGCATGCATATTAAACATTTAAATGTCTTCATGCATGGATTTAAAATAACTCACAATATCTAATGAATTTTAAAACCATGATTCCCAACATGAGATGCAACATCAAACCATAGTTCCATATACTCCCCAACAAAATGGTGTAGTTGAAAGAATGAAAATGACTATCTTCAATATGGATAGTTCCATGATGTTTTTCAAAATTGTAAAGTTGAAATTTTGGGATGATATAGTTCTATATGTGGTATATGTGAAAACAAAGTGCCTATATCATATTATTAGAAATAAGACTCATGAAACATGGTATGGTTGTATTCCTTTGGTCATGCATCTTAGAATATTTTGTTCCACATGTTTTTCCTCAATTCCTAATGAGAAAAGAAACAATCTTGATGGAAAGAGATGGAAGTGCATCTCATTTGGTTATTCCAATATCACGATGGCATATATATATATACACACACACACACACACACACACACACACACACACACATATATATATATATATGTATATGTATGTATAGTATTCCATGAATGAAAAACTATTGAGAGTCATCTTGATCATGTGGATAGATTCACCCATACAAGGAAGCATAAGAAATTTGGTGATGAGATTCCACATCTTCATTGGGGAATCCCTATCTTGGATGAATCTATGATATATCCAATTGAAACATATCTCTTTGTCATGAAATTATATCCACTTAATAAAATTAGGAATGATGTGATTGGGATAATGTTGATGATGCTCGACCCGCCATCATGTTAGGGGATCTCCTCGGAAAGAAGTCCCAACTAGACCTCAGACCATTTGGTGTAGGATTCCCAGCAGTGGGTCATATGGTATAGCCTTGACTGCGGTTTCACGTAGAGGTAAGCAAGATTTCCTTGTTGGTAGAAAGCATGTGAGCAGCACATCAAGCCAAGAAAGGTGCATGAAGGGTTCTAACACACAGAAAGTGGAATAAGTGCGCCCATTGGAAACCTCTGGAAACACGAGCAAAGATACATCACATGCTAGAAGGCAGGTGAAGCAACAATCCAAAGTGAAGGTTAAACCAACAACACATCTCAATAATATTCATACATACATATATAGAAAAGTGCATACATACATGTGTAAGAAAATAGATACATATATCATTAGAGTAACCAAGACAGATGAAATACAATAACAACATATGCATGAAACATGTTGGCTTTTTTATATTAAGAGTGAAATATCCAATCATACAATGCAACCATGACCAACCACTAGTTTCGACAGTGGAACATTAAAGTCACTACCACCTGCTCTGCCAAAAACATATACTAGCTCTGCACTGTAGAGAAGCCAAGGCTCATTACAGTACACTCCAAGATTTCTCTAAGATACATTTATCAAAAGCTAGGCTCCCAAAAGCTTGTACAATGAGTTATGAGGTTCTATAAATATAAAAGTGTAGGGTGACCCTTGACATTTCCCTTTGTGACTCTTCACCTATCATCATGAATCTTCAACTACTACATGACTATTACATTCTACTATCGACACTTTTACAAGATGTTACATTACAATCTACGCATGTAACCATGTGAGACAAAATAGGCTTGAGTAAGCCATGCAAGACATCAATAAGACTCAAACAGTTGTGGGAAGACCAACTCTTTGTTAGAAATAATACTGGGGGGTTGAATCAGTATTAGAAAATCACTAACTTTTTCATTTTCATACTAAGATACATATACTCTACTTCAGTTAAGGGAACCCACGTGTACATGCAACTATGTTTAATGCAACTAGCGTATATCCAGTAAACTTATGATTTAGTTAATCCATTATATGTTGACCTTTAATCAGTGCATTAGAACTTCATTAACCATATGAATAGTAAATAGGTGCAATAAAATAGAATAGATCATCACACATAAGAAGCACACATGAACACCATGATAGAAGGTGGAAACCTAATGTGGAACAAAAACCACCTGCTACTGTTTTCTTTAATATAAGAAAAACCTGTTTACAATCTTGTATTGGCGCAGACTCATATCAGTACACAAGCACCCACCTACAGAAGGATACAACCTTCTCTCATTCTCCAGTTTCTACTAGAAGGGAGCTACAACCCCCTTAGCTCTTGTACTAGCTGATCCAGTTACTAGTACGTAGGCGCCGGCCTATTGAAGGCTCCAACCTTCACTCATTTTCCAGTAGCTACTGGAAGGGAGCAACAACCCCCTAGCTCTTGTATCGACGAATATGTTTACCAATACGTAGGTGCTGGCTTACAGAAGGCTACAACCCTCTCTTTTCTTCCAGGGACCACGTTTCATAAATTTTCATACTGAATCCATCAATAACTTCAAAGCACAAAATCAATCACCACTGCAATACAACCATCAATGACATCTACATCATCAATCTCTGAATCACCCAACAACTGAATCACTGAAACCCTGTCATCAACACAGTCACCAGAACATAGAGTAGAACCCATAACTCTACAACAACAACCAGATCCAATCTGCAACTTCAAATATCATACTTCAAATAGTATGCGTGGCTCTGATGAGTCGAAACTGCCTGTATACATGCTTTTACCAAAGCGACCGCACATACACATCTCCAATTATTAACTTAGAACTTTGCAACTATACCAGACATCAGTCATACCTAGATCATACCATTTATAAAATAAAACATGCATTAATAATTTAGATCTAGTCTATCCATGATCAAACCACATAATGATAATAAATTCCAAGCCTTATGATCTCGATCCATCATCCATCTTCAACCGCATAGGTGCATCCTTGGTTTAGATCAAGCAAAGCATCACAAACCCATAACCTGCATATTGGATCTCACACTTCATCAAATATTCAATACTTGTAGACTTGCCGTCTTGGCCTAATGATCTTCTCCTTATATAGGATTAGGCCTCTCTCAATACCATGGTCCAAAAACACGTAGAACCAATACCTTGGACCCAATACCTGGGGTTAATACCTCAGACCAAATACCATGGACCAAATACCGAGATACCATGGACCAAATACCACGGACCAAAACTTACTTCTCCAACATGTACGTGCCTTTTTCTTGCGTGAAAGTGTGTGTATACACATATGCGCCTTTTGTTCTGCTAACCTTCATGTATATGCACTTTCATCAAAGTTAACCTGCGTATACCTCTCTCTGATCATTAATTCTTTGCTCTTGACCTGCTGCACTATGATCTGTCATCTGAGTGAGTTGCCATCAAAGAAAACACCTGTATCATACCTCTGAGTGAGTTTCCATCAAGGAACACACCTGTATCATAATGCCAACAATCTCCCCCTTTGGACTTGATGGAAACAACCACACTAGGTCACTCTCCCCTTTGACATCAAGGGCAAATGGCAGACCATGACCTGCAAGGTCTGCAAAAGAATAACATGACTCTATACATACATTTCCAATGACCTTCCTAAAGATTCATACATACATCAATCTCCCAACCAAGTGGGAATACACCATGTTTTACTTATCCACCCAACCAAGTGGGGATATACCAAATGTTTATACATGACTTAAAAACAAGAAACATTACATCATCCATCCCATGCATAGTGGGGTAAGAAAATACATCATATGACTCACAAAGACCAAGGACCTAAACAAGACCATGATAGTTATCAACAACTATCATACACCATATGGTCTACCCCATAAGCATCTGTCACTAGCATCCTGACCTGTAACCTGCAATCCATTCTCTTGGTCAATCAACCATTAGTAGCAAGATGTGTCAAAAGCATCATCACCATAATGCCAACAATTCATTATTCGAATCATATTCTCCCCTTGAACTTGTAGGAGGATCATTGTTAGACCCATACCAAACTCTTTTCATCTTGAGTTTGACTTAATAATTTTCTTCAAACCAAGATATACGTGATTGTATCCATAGAAACTGGCATATGTACATAGATTCTCTTCATGAAACTTTCATATGAGATTCAGAACACTGATGTTCTACATTTTCAGCTTCTTCTGAGTCTTTCATGTCTGTATACTCTGCTATGCCACATCTTTCTAGCTGTACTTCCTTTTTCTTCCATATCTTCAACTGTGATGATGTTTTCTCCTTTTGATATGGTGCCCAAAGTATTCTCCTACATTCCTTTGCTATATGTCCAAGCTTCTTACATGGATAACATCTTATATGTTTCATATTCCTTTTGTAGCAGTCAACAGCTTTGTGACCAAACATATTGCAAGAAAAACAATAACCTTTAAAGTACGTGGAATGTGATGATCTTTCTATGTGATGGTCTTGAACCATTGTACTTCTGCATCTGGTTGCAACATGTCCAAAATTATGACATACATTGCATTCAACATTATTCATCTGAGAAAATAACTGACTATCACTTCCATAGTTTGGAGTAAAATATTTTCTTTGAAGAATTTCCTTCCATGGCTATTGATGGGGTTGTCTTCTCATCTCCTTGTTGATCATTTTAGATTTCTCATTAGAGTTCCTTGTCTCACCTTGTGAGCTAGATTCACCTTCAATAGATTCATAAAAACCAAGACCAATTTTGATAGCAGGAAACCTTTGACTACTAAGAATATCATCCAAAATCTTAGTACTGTCTTGAAATCATATTAGTTTATCATTTTCTTCTAATTTACCTTTCAAGATATTTACCTCAACCTGATGTTGTTCTTCATTTTCCAGACATTACTTCTTCAAAATTTCTTTAGACTTTCTTCCTTCTTCCACTTGTTTCCTTAGTTTGAGAATCTCTTTTTCTTGTTCTTCATTCAGCTCCTGCAACTTTTGACAAACTCTGAAGGCACATTCCAACTGAGCTTTTAAGCTGATAATTTCTTCTTTGAGGGCACTCTCCCTTTTCTAAATAGATCTTTTTGATCTATGATTTTATCTGATGCTTAATTTGCTCGTTCATCTTCAATCCGAGGTGATTCAGAATTTGAATACTTGCTTCCACCTAATGGCAAGTTGTCCCTATTCCTTTGAGCTATCTTCTTCTTCTGATGTGCTTTCTTTCCCATTGTTCTACAGATCTCCTTCAAGTCGTGAAGCTTCTACCAAAGGACCTGCTCTGATACCAATTGTTGGAAATAATACTAAGTGGGGTGGGGGTGAACCAATATTAGAAAATCACTAACTTCTTCATTTTCATACTGAGATACATATATGCTACTTCATTTAAGGGAACCTGCATGTACACGCAACTATGTTTAATGCAACTAGCATATATCCAGTAAACTTATGATTCAGTTAATCCATTATATGTTGATATTTAATTAGTGCATCAGAACTTCATTAATCATATGAACAATAAACAGGTGCAATAAAATAGAATAGATCATCACACATAAGAATCACACATGAACATCATGATATAAGGTGGAAACCTAATGCGGGACAAAAACCACTTGTTGTTGTTTCCTTTAATATAAGAAAAACCTGTTTACAATATTCTACTGGCACAGACTCATACCAGTATGCAGGCACCCACCTGCAGAAGGCTACAACCTTCTCTTGTTCTCTAGTTTCTACTCGAAGGGAGCTACAACCCCCTTAGGTCTTGTACTAGCCAATCCATTTACTAGTACGTAGGTGTTGGACTATCACCGACCTACTAAAGGCTCCAGCCTTCACTTGCTTTCCAGCTACTACTGGAAGGGAGCTCCAACCCCCTGGCTCTTGTACAGGCCAATATGTTTACCAGTACATAGGCGTTGGCCTACAGAAGGCTACAACCCTCTCTTTTCTTCTAGGGACCACATTTCATAAGTTTTCATACTGGATCCATCAATAACTTCAAGGCACAAAATCATTCACACTTCAATACAACCATCAATCACATCTACATCATCAATCTCTGAATCACCCCAAAACTGAATCACTGAAACCCTATCATCAATACAATCACTAGAACATAGAGCAGAACCCAAAACTATGCATGAACAACCATATCCAATTTGTAACTTCAAATATCATACTTCAAACAGTATACACGACTCTGATGAGCCAGAACTGCGTGTATACGCGCTTTTACCAAAGTGACCCCACGTACACATCTCCAATTATTAACTCAGAACTTTGAAGCTATACCAGACATCAGTCATACCCATATCATAACATTTATACAATAAAACATGTGTCAATAATTCAGATCTAGTCTATCCATGATCAAACCACATAATGATAATACATTCCAAGCTTTCTGTTCTCGATCCATCATCCGTCTTCAAATGCATAGATGCATCCTTGGTTCAGATCAAGCAAAGCATCAAAAACACATAAACTACATACTGGATGTCACACTTCATCAAATATTCAATACTTGCACACTTGCCTTCTTGATCTAATGATATTCTCCTTATATAGGTTAAGACCACTCTCAATACCATGGTCCAAAACCATGTAGAACCAATACCTTGGACCCAATACCTGGGGTCAATACCTTGGACCAAATACTGAAATACCATGGACCAAATACCACGGACCAAAAGTTAGTTCTCCAACATGTACGCACCTTTTCTTGCATGAAAGTGTGTGTATATGCATACATGCCTTTTGTTATGCTAACCTGCATGTATACGCACTTTCATCAAGTTTAACCTACGTATACTTATCTCTGATCATTAATTCTTTGCACTTGACCTGCTGCACTATGATCTGTCATCTGAGTGAGTTGCCATCAAGGACAACACCTGTATCATACCTTTGAGTGAGTTTCCATCGAGGACAAAAACTGTATCATAATGCCAACACTCTTTGACATCCTTGAGATGGTCGATGGTGGCACATTGATGCCAAGATTGGTAGTCCGTGATGGTGTCCGCGTACTCAATGGTGATGTCACACTAAAAAGGATCTCTTGCCTCTAATGCATTTGGGTACACTAATTTGGATCCTCTGTCCAACTCGTATGATAACATGCACATCATAGTCTTGAGTGCATCCAGACCAACAACATATTTATGCATAGTGGCTAACTTGATATCCAATTATGTGCTGGTGGCTATGCGCATCAACTCATCGAAGTACATGTCCAACGCGAGTTGGACTTGGTTCTTTGTCCTCACCTCAGTGAGTGTGCTAATGGGTGGGATTGTGTGCATGTGCACAATGACATCCATGCTCCTGAACACCTGTGCATGTTATTGAAAACACCACTCACCTTGTCTTCTTTGTGCCAGCTGCTAGGATGGGTCTATAACCTGTATGGGCATAGTTTCATCAATATATGCATGTCGTGCCTCATGTCATACTTGTTCCTGTCATGCTTCCTTCTCTTATGTGTGCAGCCCATGTTCTTCCCTGAGTTCCGCTTCAACTCCTAAAACTCCTTCTTTGTTTCTTCCATCCTATGTTTCTCTCTTGCCTCTTTGCAGTGTTGGGTTGTGTTATATTCTTTCCACATAGTTAACAGGGGGTTTGAGGGGTACCCGTAACCCCACTTTATGGTTTTGGACCCTATGTTAGGTTGGGCAAACCCACCTATGGTTTTGTGCATGATTTTCGCACATGTTTTTTGGACGCGATGGTTTTTCAGTCCATGGTTTTGGATGCGATGGTTTTCGGTCCATGGTATTGATGCTTCAGCATGTATAAATATGTATTGTAACATTGAAAGGAACATAATGAAAAATCAAGCTGGTAGTCTCGGTTTTGAGATCCAGTGGGAAATCTTCGTGTATATGTGTTTTATGTGTTATGCTCTCGCATTTTTATTTTTCCTGTGATTTAGAATTCGTATGCAGGTAACTTCTATATGGGGTTAAAACCTACATTTGGTATCAGAGTTGTTTTGGCTTCAAGGGGATGCCTTTGTTGCTAAGGGGTTTCACTCAGGCCTGTGGTAGACCCCGTTCAGTAGGAGATCTGCGAGATCAATTCTGGTGCTGAAAGAAGATGGCAAGCAACGGAAAGATAGAGATTGAGAAGTTCAATGGTCAGAGTTTTGAGTTGTGGAAACTCAAGATGGAGGATCTGTTGGTGGGTAAAGATCAGTGGATCGAGGTAGATTCGGGTACTAAACCAACAGGAGTGATCGATGAAGAATGGAAGAAGTTGTATCGGAAGGCAAAGAGCACAATACGATTGTGTGTGTCAGATTTAGTATTGCTGAATGTATCAGGGGAAGCTACGACGAAGGCTTTGTGGGACAAGTTAGGGACTTTGTACCAATCTAAGTCTCTGGTGAATAAACTATTCCCGCAGAAAAAGCTGTATAACCTGAGGATGAAAGATGGAGACTCAGTGACAGAGCATATGAATGCGTTTAACACTGTGGAAAGTTAGTTATTATCTGTTGATATTAAAATTTTAGATGAAGATAAGTGCATCAGTCTGTTGTGTTCTTTACCAGATTCGTGGGATAGTCTGGTTATTGCAATAGGTAGCAATGCAACTGCTTTGTAGTTTGATGAAATAGTCTCAGCCTTGCTGACGGAGGAGATGAGACGGAAAAATATGGACAGCCAGAATGGTGATGCCTTGTCTGTACGAGGACGGTCCCAGAACAGAAACAAAAATAAGTCATCGAGTGGGAGATCTAAATCTAGAGGGAGATCTAAATCTCCAGGAAAACCTACAAAGGTGGTGTGCTGGAAATGCGGAAAGGAAGGGCACTTCAGAAGGGAGTGTAAATCTAAAGCTCCTGATAAAGGAAAGGGATCTGATGATGCTCCTTCTGCAGAGGCGAAAACCACCTCAGATGAAGGTGGGGATGTGTACTTGGCTTCTTCAAGTACACATGTAGATCATGAGGCATGGTTAATTGACTCAGGTGCATCCTTTCACTTCACTCCCCATAGAGAGTGGTTCTGCGAGTATGAAATATGATGGTGGTGATGTCTTCTTAGGAGATGATAAGAAGGCTAGAATCATTGGTCGCAGAAAAGTAAAGTTGAAGTTGCAAGGGGGAAGGGTTAGAACACTTCCGGGTGTTCTGCATATTCCTGCACTAGCCAGAAATCTGATTTCTGTAAGCAAGTTGGATGATGCAGGTGTAAAGACAGTGTTCGAGAAGGATACCTGCAAGATGGTTCGAGGAGCACTGGTATTGATGCGGGGAGTTCGGATTGGAACTCTGTACAAGCTGCAAGGTAGCACTGTTGTTGACGGGTGCAATAGTTCTATGGTTCCTGAAAATGGAGCAGAAAATCTAGTGGTCTCTGGAGAGAAGACCATGCTGTGGCATCAAAGGCTTGGACATATTGGAGAGAAGGGCCTTCGAATACTTCATGGTAAAGGTATGGTAGAAGGTATGAGTAATAGCTCTCTGGATTTTGATTTCTGTGAAAATTGTGTATATGGGAAGCAGAATCGGGTGAGTTTCCCCTCTGGTGGTAAGAGGACGAAACAAATATTAGAGCTTGTGCACAGTGATGTGTTTGGACCTGTGAAAGTTCCATCACTGGGTAAGTCTGTGTACTATGTATCATTTATAGATGACTTCTCAAGGAATACATGGATATATTTCCTTAAGAAGAAATCTGAAGTCTTTGACAGGTTTAAAGAATTTAAGGCTCTGGTGGAAAATCAGACAGAGAAGAAGATAAAGGTACTGAGGACATATAATGGTGGAGAATTCTACAGCAAGGAATTTGAAGAATTTGTAAGAAGTGTGGTATAGCACGACAGAAGACTACTCCATATACACCTCAGCAAAATGGAGTCGCAGAAAGAATGAACAAGACGTTGATGGAAAGGGCAAGAAGCATGCTCAGTGGTGCCGGGTTAGGACAAGAATTCTGGGCAGAGGCGGTGGATACTGCATGTTACTTGGTCAACAGGTCACCTTCATCAGCGTTGGAGGATAAGACTCCACAAGAAGTATGGACTGGTAAGAAACCCTCTCTTTCACATTTGAGGGTATTTTGATGTGATGCATATGTACATGTTCCAAAGGAGAAATGAACCAAGTTGGATAGTAAATCTAAAAAGGGCATCTTTATTGGGTATAAGGATGGTTTAAAGGGTTATAAGCTTTGGAACCCCAGTCACACGGAAGGTTGTGTACAGTCGAGATGTGGTGTTTAGAGAGGTGAATGATGTTATCAAACATGAAGTCCACCCAAAGGAACTTGTGAAGATAGAGTTTGAACTAAAGGAGGAAGAATCAGACTCTGTAGCAGAGGAGGAATCAGAAGATGAAGAGCCACAAACTCCGGCTGTGAGAAGATCAGTTCGAGAAAGAAGGCAGCCAGAAAG
>APFE031667020.1:6216-21700 GCA_000404065.3 Pinus taeda
CAACAATCAAACAACGCTAACACGCAGGTTCCTAATTGCAAATCAAAGATCGATGATGAGGGCCTACCTGGATTCCAAGGCTAGTACTTGTAGAAGAATCGTCGCTCCCATTCCTTTGCTCCGGTTGGTCACAATCCCCACGATCCTTGTGAACGGACACCTGCACATGCAAAGAATGACATAAATACAAGCATAAAATCCAATAGATGCAACTATATATCAATCAGAAAGGATATAACTCAATCATCATTATAAAGACAATAAGAGTGGAACCATAATGATAGTCATTTATTAATGAATAATAGGCAGAGAAAGATACAACCAAGGTTCTGACGTTGAACCTATTCTCTGGCTGGGTGAGCAGCTATGTATGTCTTGCAATAGACCTTCTCTCTCTCAGGATTCCAGCAGCATAACCTCCCTATGCTTCAAAACTCTTAATATCACTCTAGCATTACTCCAGAACTCACAAAAACTAGCTTGTCTAATGCATGAGGACAGACTTTTATAAATGGAGAAGGGAGGAAGATTCAATGCACCAGGACACCCATTGTGGATTGACATTATGTCCAAAAAGCTACTGAGGATAGTTGTCAAGGATAGATGATGACTCTCGACCTCTATCATATGGATTTTTCCCTCAAAAGACTTCATGATCAGAAAGGAAAAAACATATGGGTGCGCGTTCGCCAAAAATCATTACCAAATTTGGTTGGCGCGAGTGTTGTTCTAAGACAGAGTGCCAATGGGCACACCCCCTTTTGAGGATCTCAGTGATTGGCGCGGATAAGACACTGTGTACCTGCGCCGATGGAAAAAGGGCACTTTTCAGGGATAATTTGCAGAAGGTGTCTTCAGGGAACATGAAGTACATACTCAGGGGAAACATAATGCAAGTGTTTTTAGGCTATGTCACTGCTCACAGGTCCCGGAATGTATCCTCCAATGTACGAAAATAGGGGTAACAGGGACGGTGACGAATGGTGACAAATTACTGTGTAACAGTAATCATGGCAATTTTGACTCCTTATGGACAGGTCCATTTGTCATCGCTCAAATTCAATGGAACAATACATTCATTCTACATAGCCCGGAAGGAGGAGATACTTTTGGTAACCTAGTAAATGGGCAGTTCTTAAAACTTTATTTTGTTTAAGGCTTTAAATCCTTGTTGTTGTAAAAATGTTTTTCTAGTTTTTATTTCATTGAAAAATAGACTCCATGCCCAATGGAACACTAGAAGGAAGATTTGATTTTTGTTTTATAGGGAAGGCATTGATCTGTGATCCTTGAAACCTCACAAGGAGAATTTCATCCCTAAAAGGAGCCAGTGTTAGCCTTGCTGGCAAAAGGCCCAAAATTGGATCCATATATGCTCTTAAAGTCTCAAATTTTTCTTAAAATCATGCCAATGGATCCAAATATGCTCTTGAAATCTTAAAGATTTGCTCAAGATCATCGGAAGGTCAAAATTAGCACAAGAGGAGAGCCCTTGGAAGGGTGGAAATACACTATCGGGAGGCAAAAACACTTGAAAACCATGAAAAAACAAAAAAAAACAGGTTTAAACATTGAAAGAACAACAGTCGTTAGATCTGGCTGATCAACGGCCTAGATCTAAGCGGCTAATCGCAATCAGTGTTGCAGAGAGGATGACTTAAAGAAGGGGCGTAGGACACTGCCGATCAGTGATCTCTGATGATTGAATCGATGGGTCGCATCAGCAAGGTATTGACGATTAAAGTAAAGGCCCTAGGCATGAGTGATAAGTGATTGCAATCAGATCGCATCGCATCGCTATATTGCAGTGGAGCAGTACAAAGGGGCGGGGCCTATGCACAGGGCAACACCAATAGAGATAAGTCCCAAACCCGAAAGGGTTCAGAAATGAAAATATATATTATTTGAGATCCGCACAAGGGCCGTTTTTAATACATTTTTAATGTATTTCATTATATAACAAAATACAAAGGAGAACTTGGTAGCGCCGATAGCAATGAAGCCTGGACCCAAAAGGGTTTGGGAAGTGAAATATATAATATTTGAAGCCCGCCAAAGACCATTTTCATGCTTTTTCAACATTTTTCAAGCATATTTCAAAATAAAAAGGGATCAAGGGACTAGCCCATCTGTGATATGCGACAGAGACCCGAAAGGCGAACCCGATAGAAGAATAAACCATTTTTTAGGACTTTTGAAGTTTGAAAAGGACGGAGAGGGGTGTGATTTCTCAGTGTTGCTGTGTTTTCTGTTTAAAACAGAAACAATCATTGTTTTTGGCAGAATTCTAGAATATGGCACCGCCGTTCTATGTCAATAGAAGGCATGCATTTACTAAACATTTGAAAGTTCCACAGCACGTGTAGCTCATCCCCAAACCAACAAAGAGGTTGAGAAGTAGCACAGTGCAACACAACATGTGCAGCTGTCCAAAACAAATAGAAATATCAAAGGCCACAACACAACTCATCAAAACAAACATCACAAGGCATCTTTGGCACAAGAGAGCTCCTAGACAACACATCAAACTACCTGAAGGTGGTTATTCCTCTCTCAGAAAGAGAAAACCTCTGATCCATGCTTGCCTATTCAAGGAATCAATTAGTTAACAAGATAGATTAGAAAAATTAAGATTCTGAGCCTTTGAGAGCTTAAGAGCATTGTAAAAGGCCTATAAAAGGATGGAAACTAAATGTAACAAGGGTTCAACTTCTGGAGATTGTTCCTACTCTGTTCCTTCAAGCTTTTCATCTTCATTCTAGTAATATAAGCTTCTTTTGCTATTATATGTTCAATGTCCATTTTCTCTATTGTTCGATGCTTGCACTTGAATAGGTTATTCATGTTTTCTACTGTGTCTAATGCCAAACAATTATTATCTTATCTCTGCATTGATAAATTAGATTTTCAAGTCTCATTTACTTCCTATAGCTAGCCATTCATATGTGTTTATGTATGCAATTTGTTGGTATAGTCAGTATTCTCCATCTATCCATTGAATCTATAAATTATTGAGAATTAGTGGTCTAAAGCCTTGTATTTTTTAGGGTGTTCATGCATGTCTTGAGTGAGAATAGAGCTAAAATGGTTATCTGACTTGATCCAAACCATCATCCGTTCCAATAGTTCTAAGAACAATATTGAAGATTATATGTTAGCAGGCATCTCTGAGTTGCAACCTAGGAGAGTTCCCTGTAGTGATAACAACACCACTAAAAATTTGTTTGGGTTTGAATCAGACTCCATAGGAGTCAACCACAGAACCTCCATTGAAAATGTTGCATGCTCTACCAATAGGGCATGGGTACCACTTGTTTAGCAAGGGTTGGGACCTTATTTATGGTGCACTATGTTGGTGGGTCTGGGACTTGGCCCTAGCCACCCCCTTAATGGTTACCATAACCCTCTGTAATGCTGAATGTGACGGCATTTCTAAAACCACCACAGGGACTTAACTGTAACCATCGCTGGTTGATACTCCCTTCGTTGACATGTGAATGCTCCACCATGGTGTATGCTAACAACTACCTCTAAAACTGCTAGCTCCAACCATTGAAAATACTGCCTCATGTGTTTGGGTTAGATGGTTAGCTTAAACTATCTATTTGACCACCAGTGCTGGGGGCCAACCCCTGGGCTTATGGTGTGATGTGACGAAGAGCACAGATGTTCAAGGGCTTATTGGTAAAATTAGAAGTCCTACAATTTTGCCCATTGAGTGGGAATTGAGCTTGGTTTGGAGGAACAGTTCTATGTTCGGGGCGCCCGTGCTAGGTTTGGGCCAAATTGTAGGGAGGTTAACTACAAAATTGGGTAAAAGAGAGAAAAGGTCATATCTTTCTCAATTTTTGGTCTTTTTGGGAGTAGAAAGAGGCTAGACATGAATTTTGTATAGTTCTGAAGCTAATTGAATAGCTTTTGAAGCCATTGGAGCACTATAAAATATGTAACCATCGTTTTTACGCATAATGATATAGGGCCAAGCGATTGGAAGTCAGACCAGGAGACGTAGCCCAGGAGGGGTGAACTCCTCCATCACTTGTTTTGTTGTGGTTACTTTTATGGTGTATTTGTCTGCTGTTTTTTTCTATTTCAGAGTTTAAATTCATGCTTTATGTGTGTAAGGATTTAACATAAAAGCTCATAAAAACCCAATTTTGACACTTGCAATTTATACAACCTCAAGCACATTTACATTAAGATCTCATATAGATCAAGTTTGGTATCATATCTTACGTTTTATTGTTGTTAAGAGGATTTAATTTTTTGCAAGTGTTTCTAATGCTTACAAGGTTGAAGCTCAAGAGAGGAGAAGGAAATATTGTGGGTGTAGGTTCTCAAGTTGGGAGAAGGCTAAGGAGAGCACATTTTCCACAATCTCCACCACATATTTCATCTCAAATTGCATATAAAGATTTAGTAAGCATGTCACATGAAGGAGGATATGATAATATGTTAGAGGATGAGAAATCTTTTAGAAAATAATTATTTGAAATGACTAAGATGGTGAAATTTTTCTATGAAGAGAGAAATGCAAGATTGCAGGGTAAAAGTTCCAAGCCTTAAAGAGGAGAGGGTTCTTTAGGAGGAAAAGATGATGAAGAAAAACCTTTCAAATGGAATGGAGGTAAACCTCCACCATCTCCACCATCATCTTCATATCCATCCTCACCTTTGTCTTCTTCCTCTTCCACAACAACTGTTACTTAAACACCTCCACATAATGCAAGGGTTCATGGTAAAACTCCCTTATTAAAACTTGAAATAAAATTCAAATTGCTTATGTATAATGGTGAAGTGAATGTTGAAAGACTTGATAATTTGGTTCGTCAACTTAAATTTTATTGCAAGATTCAAAACATCGAAGATGATGAAACAAAGATCTGGCTAGCTTCATGGAAGAAAACATGGTAAGGTCTCAACTTCTTGGGTAGATTTTACTGTTGCACTTAGAAGACAGTTTTATCCTTTAGTTTATATGCAGAAAGAAATCATGGATTGGCAGAATTTTGGACAGCTAAAGGGTCAAAGTGTGCAAAGTTACACCCAAGAGTTTCGAAGAAGGTCTTTGATACTAGGTGTAGATTTGCAATCACAAGACACTTTGTTGAAATATATTGGGGTTTTACAAAGTTATTTGAGGCATAATATCCTTATGTTTAATCCTACAAGTTTAGATGAGGTTTGTGTTCAAGAATCACATATTGAAGCAAGAGGGAAAAACATTTCACAAGAGGGTAGCAAGAAGCCATTCACAAGTGGATACAAGGGGAAGAGTAAGTTCAAAGGGCAAGAAAAAAATAATGCAACCATCAAGGAAGGAGAAAGGTTAACATTCAAGCATTGTTCCAAGGAGGGTCATGATGAAGCTCATTTTTGGAAGCTTCATCCTAACATGAAACCAAATAATTTTAACAACAAAGGAAAACAAAAGACAGTTGCAACCACTCAACAAAATTAGCGATTTGATTCTGGTGATGAAACTAAAATCATAGCCATGGGGATAAAATTAAGGACTCCACTGCTAGCACTAGTACCTCAAATATTCACAATGAAACTCCAAATGAAAAGAAGAGGATAGAACTTTTCCATATTAGGGTAATCTCAAAACATAACAAAATTGACACTCTTTTTTATACTGTCTCTCAAGCCAATCTCATCTCTAAAAACATTGTCAAAAGTTTAAACTTGGAAAACATTCCACATCATAAGGCCTATCCATTAGGTTGGGTGTGTGATAATGCATAATTGTAGGTAACTAAAAAGTGTAAACTAAAATTTGCCAATACTGCAAATTTCATAGATGAAGTAGAGCTTGAAGTAGTGCCATTAGACATATGTCGTATAGTTTTGGGTAGCCCTTACCTTTCGATAGAAATCTATCTTCCATTGACATGAAAAAAAATACCATTTGTTCAAAGATGGAGTAGGGTACATTGTAAGAGCCCATAGAAAGAAACTAAGTACTTCCCTTGTAAATGAGAGGCAGATGAAGAGACTAGTAAACTCTAGCAAGAATTTTGTGCTTCTAATGATCAAACCCAAGAATGATGTTGATAATGAAGCTTTTCAAGGTTGTGACTCAAGATTGAAATCTGATATGGTTGAGGTTGTTAACCAATATGATGAGATGTTTTAGGAGCCAAAAGGATTTCCTCCCAAGAGGGGAATCCAACATGAAATACAGTTGTAGCAAGATTGTCCTCTTCCTAACCTTGGCATGTACATGATGTCAGTGATGGAAAGTGCGGAAATTAAAAAGAAAAATCAAGAGTTGTTAGACAAAGGGATGATCAGACCAATTTCTTCACCATTCAGCTCACCTATTGTGTTGGTGCCAAAGAAGGATGGAACATGGCACATGTGTATGGAATTCCATGCATCGAACAAGATTATGGTAAAGAAATATTACCCACTTCCTAGAATTGATGATTTACTTTATCAATTGAAAGATGCAAAATATTTTACTAATTTGGACTTAAGGAGTGACTATCATCAAATTAGAATTGATGAAGGTGACATATGGAATACGACATTCAAAACAAAGCAAGGTTTGTTTGAAGGGCTAGTGATGCCTTTTGGTTTTTGCAATGCTCCTTCTACCTTCATGTGTGTGATGGATGATGTATTGAGGCCATTTCTAGATGAGTTTTTGATATTATACTTAGATGATAGCTTGATTTTCAATAGATATCATGAATAATGTGTCATGCATGTCAAAAATGTACTTGATGTCTTGAAGAAAGAACTATTGTTTTTAAAGATGTCAAAGTGTTAGTTTGGAAAAACTTCTTTAGTGTATTTGGGTCATATTGTTGGAGGAGGCGAATTGAAAATAGATCCCTACAAGGTTGTTTTCATTTTGAATTGGCCAAAGCCCAAGACAATTACTGAGATAAGAAGATTTTTGGGAGCAACCCAATATTGGATGAAATTTATTGCTAACTTTTATTCTATCACAACTCCTTTGCATGCATTGACAAGTGTGAAAAATGTTTTTCAGTGGGGGGGCAAATGGCAAAAGGCATTTGATGCATTGAAGTAAAATACCAGTTCATCTCGAGTACTTGCACTTCCAAACTTGAGACAGTCATTTGAGATTCAGACTGATGCCAGTGACTATGCCATGGGTGCAGTCCTCATGCAACATGGTAAGCCAATTTGTTTTCATTTAGAAACTTTTAATGGTGTTGTGATTAATTATCCTACATGTGACAAGGAATTGTATGCATTGGTGCAAAATGTGAAAAAGTGGAAACACTACTTGATGGGAAAGGAAACAATTATTCACACTGATCATCAACCATTGCAATACTTGCAATCACAAAACAATTGCAGCAATCAAGGCACTTTCATTCGATGGGTTTTTTTCAACAATTTGACTTGGTGATAAGGTATAAGAAAGGTATCTACAATAAATTTGTTGATATGATTTCTAGGCCTGTAGTTAGTGTTGCTACTATTCTTAAGCATAATTCTATTTTTCATGAGAGCTATGTTGAAAAAAATGATTTTGATAGTGATTTTCAAGATGTATATGCAAATTTGAGTCAAGGGAACCAAGTAGAGGAATTGGATTATCACATGCATGATAAATTGTTGTACCATCTTGGTAAGCTTTGTATTACATAGGGAGAAAGAGTCAACATCATAAGAGAGGCGCATACTTCTCTTATTATTGGTCATTTTGGTGTAAGACAGTGGCACATCTACAAAGGTATTGTTATTGCCATTGCATGCTTGAAAGTGTGTCAATTTTTATTAGAGAATGTTCATTATGTGTTGTCAATAGTCTTAGCAATAGAAATTTAGGATTGTACACACCACTTCCAATACCTTCTCGTCCATGGGAGAGTGTTTCTATGGTTTTTTTGGAGGTCTTCCTATGTCAAAAAGGAATCATGATTATCTTTCTATAGTTGTGGATAGGTTAAGCAAAATCTATATTTTGATGCCATGAAAAAAGAAAATTGCAAATGAACAAACTACTCAATTATTCTTTCATAATGTATGGGTGAATTTTGGATTTCCCACATCATCCATTGTTAGTGATCGAGATTCTCACTTTGTTGGGAACTTTTGGTCGAGCTTGTTGGGATTTACGGACACCAAATTGAAAAAAAGTACAACATTTCATCTGCAAACAGATCGTCAAACAGAGGTGGTTAACAACACCATGATACATCTTCTTTTTGGGTATTACAACAAGCATCCTAAGTTGTGGGATGAACATTTGCACTACATTCAACATGCTTACAACTAGGCCAAGCACTCTTCAACTCAAACATCGCCATTTGAAGCATGTTTGGGATACTTTCCTAAGTCTCCTTTCGATTTCCTTCTTGGAAAGGATGTTACTATTGATAGTCATAGTGACATTGACAAAGAAAAAGGGTTCATTGAACGAATCCAATTGGTACATCAAAAAGTCCAAGAACAGTCGGAAAAGATCCAAGTCAAGTACAAGGCAAGGCATGACAAGCATCATGTAGATGACAATTTCCAAGTCGATGATGAAGTTTCGCTTGACATTAGCAAAGAAAGGCTTTAAGGAGAAGGTAAAAAACTGAAACCAATTCAATATAGTCCATTCAAAACTCTAGAAAAGATTGGTGATAATGCCTTCAGGTTGGATTTGCCTTCATATATGAAAATTTATGTTGTTGTTAATGTTGAGAATTTACATTTTTATGAGCCTCCTTTGATTGAAGATCAAGAAGAGAATGCTCAAATTCCTTCCATTAAGGATTTTTCTGATTACCTTGAAGAGCTACAACAAGAAACCATTATTGACAAAAGTAAAAGGACTTCAAAATGAGGGAATGTGGAGTACCTTCATGTGGGGCTCAAAGGAACAAATCCAAGTAAATCCAAATGGATCGAGATTGGAAAGGTGAGGGAAATGTACCCTCATCTACTTGAGAACTAAAAGTGATATTTTGGGGTCCAAAATCTTCCAGTGGGGAGTGATCTAGTGCTCAAAAATATGCTCAAAAATGAAATTTGTCAGACTGAAGTGAAACCTAAGCGACCGCATAGATATCGTCTTGTTAATTTTGTCACAACTCATTTCACGAAAAACGAACATCGTATTCTCCTGGAAATGAGTTCTGATCGATTTCCCAAATAGGGAAATTTTGGAAAAAAGATGTCTACAGGTTGCCCAGACAATAGTCTATACAACTGACCCTGCCTATTGACAATGCATGGTTGATTGGGCTCTGTTGGGCTAATCACAACTTGCCACTTGTTAGAATGTTATTGGTGCTGAATTGGAAATTTTTGTAATTGGGTTGTTTTAGTGGCTGAACATAGGCTACCACGTGGCCCAACTAGAGCTTGCCATGTGGCAGCATGGGGCCACCAAAATAAAAATTGGGTATGAATTAGACTCCACAGGAGTCGACCACAAAACCTCCACCAAACAAGTTGCATGCTCTACCAATAGGCCATGGATATCGCTTGTTTAACAAGGGTAGAGACCTTATATTTATGGCGCATTATGTTGGTGGGCTGGGGTTTAGGCCCTAGCTGCCCCCTTAACAATTACCATAACGCTTTTCAATGTTGCATGTGATGACATTTCCGAAACTGCCGCGGGGACTTAACCATAACCGTCGGCGATTAATACTCTCATTGTTAACTTGTGAAGGCTCCACTGCGGGGTCCACAAACCACCACCTCAAAAACCGCTAGCTCTAAATGCTGGAAAAACCGCCTCATGTGTCTAGGTTAGATGGTCATCCTAAACCATCAATTTGATGCTAGAACTAGGTGCTAGCCCCTCAGCTTATGGTTCCATGTGACCAAGAGAGCTAATATTCGGGGGCTTATTGAAAAATTAATGGTCCTACAATTTTGCCCATTGAAGGAGAATTAAGCCAAGTTTGGAGGAGCAGTTCCATGTTCGAGGTGCCCATGCTAGGTTTGGTCCAAATTGTAGGGAGGTTAATTGGAAAATTGGGTAAAAGAGAGAATAGCTCATAACTTTCTCAGTTTTTAGTCCTTTTGCAAGCAGAAGGAGGCTAAACAGGTATTTTCTACAGTTCTGAACCTAATGGAATAGGTTTTGAAGACATTGGAGCAATGTAAATGGATGTAAACACCATTTTTTAGAATAATGATATAGGGCCAAGCCATTGGAAGTTGGACTAGGAGAAGTAGCCCAAGAGGGATGAACTCCTTCATCACTTGCTATGTTGTGGTTATTTTTATGATGTATTTGTCTATTATTTTATGATATTTCAAAGTTTAAATTCATGAGTTATGTGTATAATAATTTAACATAAAAACTCAAATTTAACACTTGAAATTTATACAACTTCAAGCACATTTACATTAAGATCTCATACAGATCAACTACCCTATGGAGATATCAATAACACTCTTGCTCCATTTTCTTCCTTAATAATTTGCACCATCAAAATAAAACTTCCAGACTTTGCTATAATCTCTGAGCTACTAATATAAGTTGACTATTGGTTGTACCTGTGTTTCTTATAAAATAAAATCATTTTCTTCTAGTAGTAAGCAGGAGAGATCTGTTTCTTTTCCATACACAGCAACATTATTTGGGCAATCAACTTTTGTAATTGTTTTAATGAACCTTGATTCACCATATAATCACATTTCTTCTCCACCAAAGATAGGGATGGTTGCATAGGTAAGATCCAACTTGATGGAACCTCCAATCTTTGATCCCTAAGATCAAGACAAAAGCATACCGAAGCTTACAGAGATATCAGCGACTAAAATGTCCATCACTACACTTTTTACTGGGATCTGGGCCAAATTCACCACTATGTCCTTTATCATTATGTTGATGGTGCTGGACCCACCAACCTATCAGGGATATCCTCGGTAAGAATTCCCAACTAGACCTTAGACTGTTTGGTGTACGAGTCCCAGTAGTGGGTTGCACGATATCGCTTTGACCACATTTGTGCGCATAGGCATGTAAGATGTCCATGTTGGTAGCAAGGGTGTGACATCTGCAACAAGTCAAGGAAGGTGTATGAACAATTATAACACACAGAGGGTGAGGTGAGTGCACCCCTTGTAAACTTGTGAAAGCATGAAGTTAATAAGGGAACACATGAGCAAAGATGCATCACAAATTGGAAAGGAAGTGATGGTGAAACCAACATCACATTTCAGTAAGATTCATACATACATATATAGAAAGAGTCTATACAGATATGCGTAAGAAAACAAATACATATATCGTTTAGAGTAAAGAAGATAGCTGAAATACAATACAACATATGCATGAAACGTGATGGCTTTGTTATATTAAGAAGTGAAAGTTCCAGTCATACAATACAACCATGACCAACCAATAGTTCCGAGAGCAAAACGTTAGAGTCACTGCCGCCTGCTCCTCCAAAGAGATATACTAGCTCTACATAGTGGAGAAGCCAAGGCTCATTACAATACTCTCCAAGGTTTCTCTAAGATACTCCTATCAGAAGCTTGGTTGACCAAAAGCCTCTACAATAGTTACGAGGGACTATATATAAAAAAGGGTGGGGTGACCCTTGACATTCCCCTTTATGACTGTTCATCTATCCTCGTGACTCTTCAACTACTCTATGACTATTACATCCAACTATCGACACTTGAACTTCCACTTGACAAGACATTACATACAATCTGCACATGTACCCATGTGAGACAAAATAGGCTTGAGCAAGCCATGCGAGACATCACTATGATTCAGACAATTGTGTGAAGACCAGCTCTTCGACATCCTCATGATGGTCGACAGTGGAAAATTGATGCCAAGCTTGGTAGTACTCGATGGTGTCTATGTACTCTATGGTGATATCTTTCTAGAAACAAACTATTTCCTCCATTGCATCCGGGTACAATGCTCTAGCTCCTTTCTCCAACTCATCTAATAACATGTGCATCATTGTCTTGAGTGTGGCTAGACCAACGAGATACTGATCCATGGTGTCTGCATTGATTGCCAAGTCTGTGTTGGTGGCTATGCACATAAACTCGTCAAAGTACGAGTCAAGCTCTAGTCATACTTGTGCGTTCATCTTTGCCTCGGTGAGTGTCCCAATAGATGGGATCACATGTGCGCACACAAAAACATACATACTGCTAAATACCATGCATGGGAAGCCTAAAAACTAGTGATGAGCTATGGAAGATCTTCATAGTTCTGAATCTGACTCTGGATGCGTGCCTTCAGCTCGACCAGTCTGGGCTTCTTCATCTTGGAAAAGTGTAATGGAGCTCCCTTGTATCTCATTTTCATGTTTTCATGTAGTTGACAATAGTATGCAAATTTGACAAGATACGTGCGCTCCTAGCACATCACTACTGCGAACCATTGAGATGGAAAGCTACCTTATGCATGGTACCAAACTTGGAATATAATGTCTGCATGACTGTCTCAAGGGACAATAATTCATCCAGTATCACCTTCTTCAACTTTCTTGGGTAGATGTTGTAACCAGTTCTCCTCCTTGCTTGGTCATTTGTAACTCCTTAGCCATTCACTCATTCTTAGTTATCAAGAAGAGAACACTCAAGCTAGTGACTTCGACATATGCTCTAGTAGCATCAGCCAATGTTGTTGGATGCTTTCACACATCAAACACAATGACTCATTCTTAAAACTGTGCAGGAGATGTGTTATCATCCAGAGTAGACACTCTGCATGATTGCACAACGCTATGTTGTGACTCGTCAATTGATATGTTGTGCATCTCTCATTCTGGATTGTCTCAAAGGATCTCAGTATCTCCTTGGTCACTTGGGACTTTCTCTACTTCTGGATCTAGTGAAGCTGGTGGTTCGACCTCTTGGTGGTAAGGCATGAGGTCGATGTCTGTCTCTAACTCTTGATGCTCCATATCCATATCCATTTTCTCAAGTGCTTGTTCAATCTCTTGAGTGAAGTATTTATCCTACGACTGCTCACCATGTCTACTTAGTGCCAGTTGTTTAGATGAGTCTACTACCTATACAAGTGTAGTTTCATATGTCTGTAGATGTTGCGCCCCCTGTTGTACCTATTCTTGTTGCACTTCCTTCTCCTGTCTGCGCAACTCCTATTCCTTCCAGAGTTTCTCCTTCAACTCATGCAACTCCTTCACTATTTCCTCGATCCTTTGTTTTTCTCTCTATCTTTGCACAGTCCTCCTGTCATGTCATTGCCTCTTCACATATATTTCCAAATATGCTTTCTTTACAAGTGGTTCTGCTCTAAACTTACATCTATGTTCTACCTTTGTGTTGTCGACAATCTTTCTCTTTCCTTTGTCATGTGCCGGTCGATTTACCTCTGGTGCTAGTGCTCTCTTGGATGTTTCTTCACGCTACTTCGCTAACCATTCCACAGCAATGTCAACCTATTCATTGAGCCTGGAGAAGCTGCAATAATATCTCCATAGGTCTTCCTCCGCCCAATCACATGCCCCGTGGATCCACTGAAACTATACTCTCGCATAGTGATCTTTCACAATACAATGCGGGTCATATGGATTGAAGCTTCAGATGTCAAAAAGATATTTCTTAATCTCCTCTATTTCGACATCCACATGCTTGAGGTTCTATACCTCATACAACCTAATCCACAATAGAAGAGTGGGCCAAGGTGCCATTGGTGAGCTCCAGTATTGTAGCAATAATGCTACAACTCCTGAGGCTTCCTGTCTCTCATTTTATCAACCCGGTTGTTTGTACAAACTTGGAAGCGACGGTGCTATATGCACAAGTACTAGATCTTGTCGCAACTGTCACTTGGTCAGCTGGCACAAGTCTGTTAGGGCTCAAGCCAACTTCTATAGGCTCACAGAAGAAGCTTTATCAATGATGGACGAAAGCTAGCTCAAAGGAGACTAAGCTAATTGACAAAAATGAACTAAAAGTAATTCAACGCATGTAACCCTAGGAAACCCTAATTTGACTAGTCTAACCTCTATAATGCAATGAGGATGAGTAATACTTCTACCAATGCTGCTACTACATTTAACAAGTGGAAATGCAATGAATCTAAACTACTAACATTATCAAGGACATGTTTTTATACTTTTTCATTAAGTAGGTGGAGTGATTGTGTTTTTCTTACTTATTAGGGTTTGATTGTGCAGATTGGATGGAGAAGGAAGGAAAGCGTGGGACAGGTTGGGGAGGCTAAGTGAGGTCCCTATGGACCCTTGGCATCCATCCACAGAGGCTTCCCACGTGCAGAAGCTCAGTAACTGCGTGAAAGGTCTCCTACAGGATGTCTGCAGGGGATTCTACAGGAAACTCAGGGTTTTCTACAGGATGTCTCTGAATTGCTACAAGATGTCTCTGAATTGCTACAGGATGGTCTACCGTGGAGGATTGAGGTGAGGGAAAGGTGCTGGACGGGTAGGAAGGGATGTGAGAGATAGGGAACAGGCTGGTGACGGCTGAGGAATGGAAGGATGAGATGGGAAACAGGCGTAGGGAGTGTGTTGGAGTGATGGATGTGAAAGGTCAAGGAATGAGGCTACGTGAGGATTAGGAGATGATTAGGTAAGGGCAGAACGCGGTGTAAGGCAAAGAAACGTGGCTGCATGCAAGGTCAAAACAGAAAGGATGGCAATGGAACGAGATGGAGAAGAGTGTAAATGAAACAAATGACCCAAACTGTTGATCAAACCAAGAATGCATCAACCTTCACTAAGTGTGCCGTGATTTTATTGAACAGTGATCCAAAACGCAAAGATAAATATGTATGGGACTGTGATGAAGAGATGTGTGGTTCGTATAAATGACAAGGAAGCATCTAAATCCAAATCATAACTGTATCAACCAACTCATGCGTGTTTTTGGTGGTCTGTTATGGACTACACCCCAATCTTCAAACGAGATGGCAGTGAGCCTTAACAAACGATTTTGATGGAGCTCCAATGGATGTCATGTATCATTTGCTACGATAAACAAGTGAAAGTAACTGTACCATAAACAAAATCTATCTAACTCATAAGAAAATCGAATTACAAGACTGCCATTCAAATTGCATGTGCAAATGAAACTCAAAGTGCTGGAAAAGAAATAAAAAAACAATACTACAACAGAGGGGATCTATGGCTCTCAGGTTGGGCCCTAACCTGAGAGCTATAGTCTCCTAATAAAACTCAGGAATCGATCACAAACTGTCCTCTTTATTAATACTTCAACGTCATGCCAAACTGGCTTACAGAAAAAGGAAACAAAACTAGACTGATTCCAAAATGATATGACAACCCAAGAGATTCAACAACGATCTAAGGCTACGGCCCCCATATTTATACAAAAAAGTGATGATCCGCCAAGTAGCCTTGATTTTAGGAGCTTGGCTGTCCAACTGAAGTGTAACTGCAGCTTTGTGAGGCAGTCAACAGTTGATGACTGCTGTTCCTGTAGGACAGCTGGCTACTTCTGAGGCTCGGAGGGGAGATTGATTGGAGCTCGGAGTTCTTGGTGGGAATCACGAGGAATGTCCCAATACTGTGGA